>JAUELF010277235.1:0-19586 GCA_031471495.1 Clinocardium nuttallii | reverse complement strand
AACTTTTTCACTTAAAAAACATGCATTTTAATTTTTTTATTACAAAACAATGGCAAAACTACATTTTTTATTCATTCATTGTATACTTTGCAGTAAGAAACTACCAAACTATTCATAATAAAACATATTGTATAAGATACCAATCAGTATGAAAGAATTAAATGAAAATATTGCAGATACAATACTTTCATTCTGAAGTAATTATTGGATTGTATTGCAGATACAACACTCTCATTTTGGATAAACAAAAGTTGCTGCACTATTTATAAACTAATATGTAACTTATACAATACAATACACTAATAACTGTATTTGTATGGAATTGTATTGATAGTTTCAAAGTTCATGAGTCAAAAGCACATGCTTGATAGACAGTCAACATTTAATTATTCATTTGTTATGTTCAAATTGAGATTTCATAAAAACAAACAAACATGAATCTATTTAGATGAGATTACCTTATCATCAATTAATTTAAGACTTGAACCGTCTTAATATATTATCAAATCATATCACTTCTTCATAATTTTAACACAAATGAACTAATTTTGAATGTGGTTTGAAATGCCAGTCAAACAAAAACACTTTTAAGCAAAGTCTCGTACATTCTTACAATACTTTCTAATATGGCCTGAAAGTTATCGTTTTAGGAATGGAAGTTTTTTTCGTGGATGCTTATGAAGCAGCTAAATTACTGTTAGTATGGTATATCAGAAAAAGTTTAAATGCTAATTTCTTTTGACAATTAAAATGATTTTTAAATAATTAGGGAGCTGATAATACCAGTAAGGAGAAACTATGTCATAATAAATTCAGTAGAATCCCATAATAGTTCTCTCTTACATAATAACTGTAGAATAATCATTAATGTCTGAGACATTGACTCAGAGGTAGAAATGAGGCCAACTTTCACACTTTACCCTCATCCTGCGTTCAAGCACTGCATGGTTCAGTATTCAGGAATTTAAATGAAGAGTGATAACATATTTTTTCAAGGTTGTAAGACTCAATGTTTCACAATCAATAAAAAATAAATAAGTATTAAGTTTCTATATTCAGGTTCCCAAAATTTGGCTATATAACAGACAGCATACATGTATATTTAAAGTCACAGATAATAGTATGAAAGAAAAAGTACATGTAATGAGAGCATTGCAACATCTGTTATTTTAACATTATGAGCAATGTAATAGTTTCCAATTGGACTAAATGTCCAGTTAAAACCAAAGAACTTGATTTATTGGATTTCAAAGCTGTTTTCAATGATATATATCAGTTATACCACAATAGTCAGTTCACCTTAACTAACATGTGTTTCCTATCTTTCTTTAGTCCACTGGCTCAACAACCCGGTTTTCAACAGTGACCAGCTCACAGATGATTTGTAAGAGTAAAGCTAAGCATTGTCTCACAATAAATTATATATCTCTAAGTTTTAGTCACAATATGTCTTACATAGTTTAAGTTATTGAGCAAAAATTATATTTTCTAAGTGACCCTTATGAATACAATCCAAAACTGGGACTTTAAATATGAGTTTAAGTGACCAAAAATACAATCTAAACTACCTTTCCATTCCTGAAGTTTGCCTATTATAGAAAGTGATGATAAACTCAAGTTATTGAGCTGAAAATAGGATATTTGCTTCCATTAAGCAGAAGGTAAGAGGGGCTTAAAGGTGGACATTCATATTAACTTTTCTTGTGAACAGAATTGAGTGCGCACTTTTCATCCGATGGTTTTCAAACTTGCACAGATGATTTAACTTTGAAAGTATGGAGCTTAATGAAATACGCAAGCTTGGAAGAACACATTTTACTGGAATTAAACATGTTATAAATATGCAAATGAAAATAGAAATTGACTAAGTAACTTTGTCATTGTTATTGTCAGTGGATAGCTTGAACAATCTGCTGACACACTTTCATTAAATGAGAATATCCCATAGATTCCTTTGGGACAATTATTGCACACATATTAACTCGGCAGTTAAATGAGAATATCCCATAGATTCCTTTGGGACAATTATTGCACACATATTAACTCGGGTCATGTTTTGTCCAAAAGATGAAGTGATTGTTAACCCTTTCCCTCATATAGACGCGTTCTGACACCTCTGCAGCAGGCGGCTTTTTGAAAGCATAGTAACAAAAGAAGAAATTGCTCAAAAGAGCAATTTCTCCTTTTGTCACAATGTTTTCCAATTTTAGTCATAGGTTATCCATTCAATTATAGAGATTCTTTTGGATAAAATATATTCAAAGTCGTATGTGGGAAAGGGTTAATTTACATTACATTCAGAGATATTTGAGCTGTTTATAGTGATGTAACATTGGAGTGCAGCTTTCAAGCTTTATATCTAATGCATATATCTAGGAATCCTTTACACTTCAAATTTAACATCCCCAGTTTTTAGTCAATCCGAAAGATTGTAGCAAACGAAATAACAGAAAAACTTACCAAGAAAGCACCAGGAAACTTAAATAGTTCCAGGGGCAATAATTCATACAGAGAATAATTGAAACTCAACATTGCAACAATTATTGTGTTATTCATACATAATAAGCTACATGCAAGATATTACTGATAATAAGGGAAATAAGGGAAAGAAGTCCAGAGAGCTATTTTTCTTGCAATTTAGATGGCTATAACTCCAACTAAAATTTAAGAAATTTAAGAAAAGTTTACTACAATATAAGGAAACCCGGACAGACGAATGGGGCACACCATAATAATACTTGAATATACATTCATCTTAAACTTGCCCATATTATTTGATTCAGTGAGTGCATAAAGCCTTTCAAAAAGATTTGTTGAATACTTAATTAATTAATTGGCTTAAGATGAACAAAAAAAGGCAGCACTGGATTGACTGGGTTTTTCTTTTCTTGTGACATTGGCTTGCTGAAGGAGAGAAAAACATTCAGCCAATCTGGGACCTCTCATTTTTGGGGCTTGTACTCTACTGACTGAGCTAACTGGCCGCTTACATGTAATTTCTCTAATTTTGTACAACATTTTCCCGTGACATACACTCGAATTTCGGAAAAGCAGTGCCTAGGATGTCTTAATAATTTAATATACACAGCAAGCGCCGTAAGGCTGACCAAGTAGTGCTGTCATGGCCCGACTTTGGGCCCCAATGTCACAAAGAGAGAAAAACATGCAGCCAGTCTGGGGCTTGTAACCCGGCATCAGTCTTTCATGGAGAGTACTCTACCGACTGAGCTATCTGGGCGGCTTACATTTAATCTCTCCAATTGTGTATAAGTTCGACCCACGACCTACACCCCTGCTTAACTGGAATTTGATCCTTAAATTTAAAACACAACTAAAAAGGATGTCTTAATATACACAGCAAGGGTCGTAAGGCTGAGCAAGCAGCTGTCATGATTCTTTATTTGGGGAGAGAAAAACATGCAGCCAGTCTGGGGCTCGAAACTGGGACCTCTCGCTTTCAAGGCGAATACTCTACCAACTGAGGCAGAGCCTACATGCAATCTCTACAATTGTGTACAAGTTTGACCCGCGACAGTTAGAAAATCATTGGTTAGTGCTTAAGACACTCAAAGTTTCATCTGATTCTATTAAAACTTGATCAGTATCATTGTATTTTTGAAAGCATAAGTCCTATTAAATGGAATAAACAACTTCTGATAACCAGTAGCTATTTGAGTTAGATGGCTTATGTAAACACAACATTTAAACATATTATAGTATTGTAATAGTTCTTCCTCAAAATACTGATCATGCAACAATAGATTTATTGTAATATATTAAGAGTGATTTAATGGAACTTCAATTTGTGACGTTTAACGCCCTATTGTGAGCTAAATGGTTCTCTTTAAATGGAAACAGAAAATAGTGAGACATGTGGGTGGGTTTTTTTTAACTATGGGTTAGAATATTACTTGGTTAGTAAGTAAGTCTCTGTAAATATTTGATGTACATGTATATATTATACTCAATGAATAGTATGACATTCTTGATCCCCGTCATGTAGTTTTGCATCTTTGGTGTATGCTTTCATGACATATTCACACTATTAAGTTATGAAACCTTCATTAAATAGGCTGACATGATCAACTTTAATAAAAAAGCATAACATGCTGATGTTCAATTTAACTTTTCGACATTTTTCAATTTATTTAAACACCCTAGTGACGTATACCTACATTATTGATGTTGAATATACGGGAAGGGAAGTTCATCGCCTACAATATATGAAGATGCTGAAATGTGGCAGGGTATGGGATACCATTTCAGCAGTGGCCCCTAAAATATGTTTGGGTCATGTTTTACATGCAAAACTTCTACTTCTGCAACCATAGGTTGTATTGGACTGAAACATATGTTCCATTGCCAACAAGGTGACAATATCAATCTTACTGACCAAGTCCTATAACATTTACATTCAATTCTAAGAAAAATGTAAAAGTTAGACAACAATTCTCTTCATCCTCATATTTATCATTAAACACTACTCAGGTGCCTTAATAGATAAGCTCACAGACCCGGTAGCTCAGTCGGTAGCAAAGCGGGCTGTCACTCCAGGGGTTGTAAGTTTGAAACCCAGCTCGGCCAACTTTTCGACGTTTGACAAAAGTCACTGTGACATGGGTCTTTCATCTTTCAACTATGGGCTGTTTAACAGTCTATGTGGAACAGCAGCCAGTTGCTTTGAAAGTATGTTGTGTGGTGTACTGGTATTGGAAACACAGGAAATGCATGAGTAGGTGAACAGGTCGCCTTGATATGACTGAAAACATGTTGAAAACTGCGTTAACACCCTAATCAATCAATCATAGACCATATTTATATTAACCTAGAATAATTAACTAGCATTACTATGACCACGTTTGCCTTTTAGTACCCGAGCAGTAATATTCCACCGTAGCATTTGATTGGACAACGTTTAGAATATTATCTGTTATTAGTCGCCGGACAGAAGTCCGCGACTTATATTTTTAATAGCTTTTCAGAAATCACATGGGAGGACGCGTTATTTTTTAGAAATAAACAAATTTAAATGTTTTGAACATATTACAATTGCGGTTGTTTAAAAACACTAAGTTATGACACATCTAAATTGAATTAAATATTGATGTTTTAAGTATGTTCAGTTTCTTTATTTTTACTCG
Source organism: Clinocardium nuttallii (assembly GCA_031471495.1). Classification (NCBI taxonomy): domain Eukaryota; kingdom Metazoa; phylum Mollusca; class Bivalvia; order Cardiida; family Cardiidae; genus Clinocardium; species Clinocardium nuttallii. The sequence continues at coordinate 14,445 of JAUELF010277235.1, read as the reverse complement.
CATTTATGGTTTTTTGTTTACTTACGAAGGACAAAACAGTCCATATTAGCTAGAAATCGCACAGTCTAACTTGTTTACATACGCGCACCTGTAGACCTGCTTAAACAATACGCACTGTATTGTTTTAACAATTCGGTGTTACTGTGTGCAGTCTAACACCGATGCATAAATAAACACAAAAGCATAAGAAATATTTTGGAAATATGTCTCAAATATATGCCTGTTTCGGTCGTGAATATACATTAAATAATTTGGCTCTTATGAGAATTAGTTATTATAGGTCAAGCCATACAAAAAGACACACCAATAGAATAATTAACAATCTATAAAATGCAATGCAAAGATCAGTTCAATGCCGTACTTTAATTTTTATTTTGTATAGCTAAATAAAACATGTTTAAATTGTTTTAAAGATTTTTTATAAAAAAGGAAAACATAGTTGTACAACATTTTGATAATTACCATTAAATATTGACTACCTTAAACATATATTAATGCAGTCTTTTCTGGCGGCATTGCATCAACTTTCTATTGTCGTAAATTGTTGGAAACAATTATAATAATTATTGGAATTATTGAGCATTGCTATATTTTGGATTCTACTGCTAAATAATGTCATTCACCTAGTTATGGAAAAGGCTTTTTACTCAAAACCATAACCATTGTTTGATGATTGTTTCTTAAAAAGCCACTGTAGTAACATGCATGAAACAATCAATAACTCTGGCACTGAGCCTACATTCTCAAAATAAAATATACATGTACTTTTTTATAATGTTGTTAATTATTTTGAATGTCTTGAAAGCTATATGACATATTGAGTTAAATCCAACCCAATACTCTCAAACTTTTTTGTAAATTTAAGATAAACATTTCGGTATTCTGTTGCATTGATTATAGTTTACTTGGTGAAAAAAGAAAGCAAAATATAAAATCTCAAAATTCATTAAAAATTAGTCAGATATAATAGTTTTATACTTACATGTTTTTCTGTAAACTGCACAATTGTTAGTGTGAAACTGTTGTAAGTGGGAATTTTCTAAATTACTGAAAAACCCGTTTTCATGTACACTGCAAAATTACATTTTTGAACTAAATCTTAATAGCCTCTTATTATTACATTTAGTCACAAACAGGCTAAACTGAAAAGCGACATCAAGACTGGAAGCCGAAATTTTATCATTCAAAAGGTTTTATAAACAGCTGGTATTCGATTGTTCTTAAATCTCAATGTAATTTGGTATTCGATTGTACTTAAATCTCAATAGTATTAACGCTTTATTTTGTAGTTGTTGCAATATATGAAAGCGTCTAGATGATAAGACTGGTTTACAACAGTTTATAGGACACACTGCCACGCAATGTACAAGTTACACACGTCTGTACGTTCGAGCGTCAATTAGCAATCAATGCTGAAAGTGTAGCCTTATTGAGTTGGAGATCGAGCATTATCGTATATGCCTACATGTATTGAAAATTGCATGGCCTACACCGAAATACTGCTAGCAGGATTTTCTATACGAATGCAACTACTATGCCATTGGCGCTTTGATTTATAACGTCTGTAAACGTAGATATACAATTATACACATCATTTCTATTATTAAACTTGATATTGTTTTCAGTTACTGCATTAAATGCGGTTGTATTGGAAATAATTAGATTTGTTAGATTACGATAGTTTTAAAATGAGGTCAAGTTGCATACCATATCTTTAAAACTTATGCTCGAAAACTATAACAGGTTTATTCTGTTGTCATATTTGTGCTCAAATATAGGATTGGTTAAAAGCAAATTCATTCTCGAAATGGACTAATTATGAATCTTATTTAGTGTATCGAGATTATTTCTGAGTACAGAGGACGTTTACAGAGTTTTAAAGTTTCGAGGACAGACGAAATATTCGCTCGCTCGTATACTAGTTAGTATTATACCAATATACATTGATGTACAACGAAGTATTATGAGATTGAGTAATATATGAGTTGATACATGAAAAACAAATCAGTAAAAGCTTACATTGGGGGTAATGTGATTGCGCTGTCACACTTTTGCGTATCGTACTAGCGTATGCCAGCGTATGCAAACTATCAAGCATACGCTGACATACGATAGGGGTACGTTATGCATTGGTTGTATACGTTTCAAGCACGGTCAATACGCTTGCATACGTTGGCATACATCGAGGCAGGTTTTTTTAGCATGCTTAAAAGATTGTGTGCGTATAATGGCACTGTCACACTACTGCGTACCGTACTAGCATATGCCAGAGTATGCAAACTATCACGCATACGCTGACATACTCTAGGGGTACGTTAGGCAAAGGTTTTAAACGTTTCAAGCACGGTCGCATACGCTGGCATACGGTGAGGCAGATTTTTATTTTTAAGCATGCTTAAAAAAATGTGTGCCTATTAGGGCGTATGGTTTATAAGCAAAGAAGACGCAAGGCATACGCTTACATACGCTGGCATGAAAGGCGCATAAGTAACGTATTTCTAACGTATCTCTTACGTATCTGCAACGTTTATAGACATCTTGGCGTACACCTTACGATTCAGTAACGTATGAATAACGTACAATTAGCGTATGATTGGCGTATGGCAAGCGTACCCACAGCATATTGCCAGCGTTTTGATAAAGTGTATATAGACGAATTCATTTCTATATCTACTACAGTTCTTTCTGGATGTATACGGGTACATTGTCATGTGATAGCGTTAAGTTGGACATGCGCAGTTCATACGCTTCTCATTCGCTAGCCATTCGCTCGGTACGATGGTAATACGCTGAACTTCCGCTGGCGATACGCTACTCTTGGGTTCAATATGGTAATTATACAAACAGTTCTGTATGTTTAAGGGCTTCTTGAGCGTATGAAAATGAATTAATGAATTTCCATGCGCAACTTATACGTTTCTCCCATACGCAAAAGTGCGACAGGGCCATTGCGTCTTAACGTTCACTATCAGAAGGTAAATTGGCAGATATGTCTCCATGAAAATATCCATAATTCACATGATTCGATAAAATAAGCATTCAATAAATGATCACCGGAAGCTTATTTCTTTTCAAGGATCGTATAGTAAACTCAACTTCCGGCAAGTTTGATAAGTTTTTTAGATGCAGTTTTATGTATGTAAACACTCATTAACGAGGCACTTAGCCCTTTTACAGTTCGCACTTGATACATGTGGCCTACTATCTCCAACCGAATGTTTACAAAATAAATGTTCATCGCATTTTTTATAATGAATGTTGATATTCAAGTATACACATCATTTCTATTATTAAAAGTATTTTGTCAGTTACTGCATTACATGTCTTTAAATTGGAAATAATTAGATGTGTTAGATTACAATAGTTTAAAAATGAGGGCAAGTTGCATATTTTATCTTTAAAACATATGCTCCAAACTATAAAACAGGTTTATTCTGTTCTCAGAATCGTGCTCAAATATATGATTGGTTAAAATCAAATTCATTCTCGAAATTGACCAATTACAAATCTTATTTAGAGTATTGAGATTATTTCTAAGTACAGAGGACGTTTTCAGAGTTTTAATGTTTCAAAGACAGACGAAATATTCGCTCGCTCGTATACTAGCACCAACCAATGAATGTACGGCAAAGTAGTATGAGATTGAGTTATATAGGAGTTGATACTATGAAAAACAAATCAGTAAAACCTTATATCGGGTAATGTAGGACCGAACACAGACGTCTTAACGTTCACTAGCAAAAGAAAAAAAGACAGCTATGTCTCCATGTATATGTCCAGTGTATATCTCCACAATAAACTAATAATCCATATATACCCAGTGCACTTCAACACAATATAAACTCAGGGAAAGAATTCATTCATACGCGCGATTTCTGTGCACGTGATATGTCACATGATAAACCAAAGTTAAGTGAATTGAACGAACCCCGTTTAAAAGAGGTACATGCGGCTACATGTATACCTTGTTTAAAAAACAGAAAAACGTTTTCGTTATATGAAATGTTAAACGAATATGTCATTACTACTGGTTATATAACAGCAGCTCATTTGACTGATATTTTCAACATTGTTTTCGATTCTGGGATTTTTCCGTTAATCTGGATGGAAAGAATAGTGAATATTTTTAATAAAAGGGCCGAGATCAACGAAGTTTCTAGTTACCGTTGCTTCACGTTCGGTAGTTGTATCCCTAAATTATAAACACGTATGTGGAAATATTGTTCAGGAGTTAGGCTAAGAAGTAAATTGGTCTTTGCTCAACAACATCTCTCTTCACTCTTTCCCACATGCAAATGCTTTCTGATGCCTCTGTACATTGGATAACACCGTGGCTATAGTGGAGATTGTTCATAATGTTTTCAAACCTATACAATAGTTATGATTTCGTATAGAGAAAAGCTTTCTCTATACGAAATCATAAAGTCGTCTTCTTCAAGTTTGCTGTATGTGGGAATGGGATAACTTTCTTCCACTTATAACACAAATGCAGCAGATAACTTTGAAAGTGAAAGTATAATTATCGCAAAAGAGATGTAAATGAACTGTGGCAAAGTGGCAAATTGATCATTATTAGCGATTTCCCATTTTGTTGTAATGTTTTCAATAATCATTTGTCGCAGATGCTATAAAGGCATCTAAATGTGGGAAAGGGTTAATATAAAAAGAGGCCCGTGTAGTTGTAACGGAAGAAATTGTTCATCACTGCTGTAATTTTTGTCATACGCATACTTAGGAAAGAAGGAAGATAAATGTCTCCACTGTTTATTTATAGGTCACTATAACAAATATTAGGATATATTTGAGCCGTCACGCGAGAAAACCAACATTTGGACGTGAAATATCGACTAGGATCAGTATTAGTATGACGCGCAGGGTTATCCGGGTAGACACTTTTCGCCTCCTGTGGAAGAACTGTTTCGGTATTATTACACTATACCTTTACCCCTCCCCCTTGGACTGAATGTGCCGGCCCGGATCAGTCTTCGTGGACTTCGCAGGCTGGCATGTGTTGATACTTTACCCAGAGGCCACACTGTTGGATTTCTTGTGGGACGGCTCATTTGTTGTCATTCTAGAGACCATCTTTTTCTTCAAATTTGAAACGGTTACATTTTACTATAGAGGACGCATTTTGATTTATTAAATCTTCATTATACCCCCCCCCCCCCCCCAATTCTTGCTCTAATTTGACATTGGGTAATATGAGGACAAAAGCTTCGTCAAACTTTAGAAAATCATTATCTACGGAGTTTGGATTTTGAAAACAGGTTCGTCGAAGTGTTTGAAAAAGCTAGACCACCAATCAAACTCCTGTAAACAACCGGAGATAGAACACTGTAAGCGGCGTAGACTGCACCTTGTTACATGAAAAATGGTGAAGAAATAAAAAAGTTAACATTATTTTTACTTACCAATAGCAATTATTGCTGTCTCACCATGTAAATAAGACGTCAAAAGTCACGTGGTATATACACACTGTTATAGATATGTTGTATATTGGTGTTTTCAAAAATGTCTACTGACGATTTGTTGAATGTTGGAAATGGGTAAAAGTAGAATATGAGGTGATGGGGGGATTATTAAACATTTTCTCATTAACAACCAATCTACAGCATATCACATCGAAACTATTCTAGCTAAATATGGAAACTCCTTGTAATAATGAAAGTTTAATTATGTAATATGGTGCAACAGGAGAACTTGTACATAATGAAACTTTTCTTTATTTAACGAACATTATCATTGCAACAAGGAACAGTTAAGGGTTTTATTATCATTTTGTTTTCCCTTGTGAAGTTCTTCGAAAAACTGTAAGGAAGTTAATGACTTGAGTAGTTTCCTTTTAAGACACAGTTTCATATACATTATATTAGCTCAATCATTTATAATTATTATCATTTACTCAATTTTCCATAATGATTTCATCTTCATTAAACAATTAAACTTTTATTTAAAAATATTTTCTATATTGTTTGCGGGCATGTTATCAAGGTTGTCTGATGCAGCTGTGTTGTATGTAGGAAATGTGCGTTAACCCTTTCCCCTTTGTAAGACGATGTCTGACCAATCTGCAGCAAACGACTTTTGAAAATATTGTGACAAAAGAAGAAATTGCTCACATAGAGAACCCTCTCCATTTGTCACAATGAATTTAACTATATTCAATAATCATACCTTTATGTATAGAGATTCTTTATATTTGGACTTGATAATTTCAAAGTCGTCTCCTGCAGATATATTGTATGTGGGAAAGTGTTAAACTAAAGGGAGTTACATTTCTGATTTTTCTTTTGAGATGGTGGAGACTAGTAAATACAATGACGAGACTGTGAATATGAAAAAGCTCACCAAAGTGTGCCTATGGTGGCATTTATTAACCTTTTCCTACATACAGACACTTTCTGATGCCTCGGTAGCAGACAAACTTTGAAAATAAATTGTGGCATAATGAGCAATTATTTTCTTTTGCTACAATGTTATCATATTTATTCAATAATTATTATTTCATCGATAGAGATTATCTGATGGTCTAGTTCTTTTTGAACAATTCCTCCTTTTGCCATAATGTTTTCAACCCTTTTCAGTGATTAAACCTACATTTTGAAGTCTTTCAAAGTCGTCTGCAGCAGGTTTATTGTATATGGAAAAGTGTTTTGAGCAGTGTACCAGAGCTTGTTTAGTAAAGCTCCGAGTCGGGCATACCAAGGACTTCAAAAAGCTACTCAGGATTACACGGGACAGCATTACGAATGATACGATAATAACGATTACACAATATACATTTGACAATATATTACAAAAACCACATACGGTATTGACAAGTAATACCAGGAAACATATGTATATGCTGATGTTAGGATACGTTTACTAGTTAAAAGTATTAACTAGCTGTAATGTTAGTTTACGGAATACTGTGATATAACTGTAATACAGTTGAAAATGGCGGAAATGTCAACTTCAACTTTTGCCAGCATGTGTTTATAGTTTGTCTGTTTTTCGTAGGAATCAAAAGCGGGCTGGTGAGATAACCTTTTAGCGTGTACATTGTCATAATACCTTAACCTTACCACATAACACTTTGAACATATGTTCCTAGTAACAATACGCATGTCTATACCAAGTCACATAACTCTGGCTTTAATAATTGTTCAGTTATTCGCCAATGTTGACTGAAAAAAAACCCAGGTACATTTGAAAACGTTTACCGGTTTGCAAAACTGTGAAGAGACTTTAAAAATCATTCTGGCAAAATAAGAAACTGCTCATCATTGTAACCTTTTCCAAACAAATATTTTAAACCCCTTCCCAAATAAATATGCATTTTGAATCTATGGTGACATAAGGAGCAATTTTGTCTTTTTCCAAATTGTTTCAGCTCCATTATGAAATTTTCCGATATAGAGATTATCAACAATTTTCACTGGATTTTTGTTTTCAATGTCGTCTGCTGCTACTTTGTTGTATGTGTAAATTTTTGAAAACACTTTGATAAAAAAAGAGGAATTGCCACAAACGAAAATTTTCTCCTTTTGCCACAATGTTTTCAACTGTTTTTATTAATTGTACCTTTATCTTCAGAAGATTGTGCCAGTATGTTTCAGCTGCTGCAGATTTGTTGTATGTGGGAAAGGGTGAACTTACATGTCGAGGCGAGAATTGATAAGAATTTTACAAAAATGTATATGAAATTTATATTTTCTGTCCATTTGTTCCTGGCTTCTTTGAATTAGATTTATTTGGCAAGCCATGTTTCGCATTTACTGGATGCTGCGCCCTGGAAGCTGTGTCCAGGAGTTGAGAGTTCTAATCCCAGCTTTAACAATATTCTTTCCAACGTTTGACAAAAGACACTGTGACAAGCATCATTTGTGTTTCACCAATTGGCTAACATTCAATGTTGAAAAGTAGCCAGTTGATTGGGAAAAAGGTTGTGTGGAGAACTGGTATTAAAAAGCCATGAAATATGAGTATGTAAACTTGCTTCCATGATATAACTGAACAATTGTTTAAAACGGCGTTATACCCAGACCAATCAATATATACTGGTTTTAGGGTTCAACTGGTTTTATGTTATATAACTATAAATAAAACTTGAGTATTTATATTTTCTAGAGTAGCAGTGTTCAACGTTCATGTGCTGTATGCTTGAAACAGCTACATGTACATGTATGGGTTTTTTTGTTGACAAAAAAAAATTACTTGGTTAGGAAAACATATTTATCATTGGCAATCTCATTGGCGTATACGGATGGTTTACATAAATACATATGATAATGCAAAGTCACAATGATATACTAATTATAGTCTGTTCACATAACATGCCTACACTTTTCAATTTTAGCACATTAATTATGTCAATGTATACATATTTGGTATTATGAAATTGTATTTGTCTAAATATGTTATCCGAATGTTGCTAAAGGTTTGACATTGTAGTAAATAGTGGACCTCGTCACCTTTATCAGTTTTGCATGTTCCACACGTTATGGCCTATAAAGGTATGTTAGAACATTTTTCCAGTCTCTATTGGCATATGATGTTTTCGTGTAAGAAATAATAAAAAACATTTTTACAAAGGTAATTAGGTATCGATTGTATACATGTATATTGACATATTCCGAATTAATGTGTGATATATTTATTATTATATGAAATGTATCGGATGTAAAATAAATATCTGACATCCATTTGTTAATAAAAGGAGTATTTCAATTGGTCCTGTGGCGAAAGTATAAACTATTTTTAGTCATGTATGTTTTATTCGTTCGATATTCCTGTGTACCATAGTTTCGTCGATAAATACATATATGTACTAATTCAATGCTTTCAAACGTATAATAATAGTCCAATTTCGAAGAAATAAAAAACGGGAAAACATGTTAAATAGTATAAATGTATTATGAAGTTATTGGAGAAGATTGCATGGCAAGGAAAACAATCCAAATATGACTCCGATTTAATTTTGTCAATAACTAAGTTCCTTTAATAATAAGGGTGAATAAAGAGTATTAGACGTAACAGCTTGACATATCCTTAGAAACGTAACCGTCTTTAGCCGAGTCACTTTTCCAACGCCTATCTGCATCATTGTTCAAGGGAGCCGACACACCTCCTCTTCTAAGTTCATAAATATTGCCCTTTTAAGAAAAAAAATTCTAAAAAAGGAACGCTCGCTACATTCCTTCCTTTCCACTCTTTGAACATGAAGTCGGACGACATTGGTATGACAAGTCTTAGAGCCACTTTTCGCTTGTGAATCACTGTACTAACATTCCATGTTTCTTATCTGGATCAACATAGAAACGTACAAGGTTAAACTCGAAGGGGTTGTTTAAGCCTATGTAATTAGCACACTTTGAACTATAAAGAACACCCTTAATAATTGACACATAACTTTCACTTTGAATTAAAGAAGTAATGAACAAAGCCAGGTCCGTTGGCATTGCAGGCAAACCATCTCGAAGTCCTTGCAGCACTTGATCCATTTCTTGAAACGACAGAAATGTGTCTTTCTAGTGTTCTTAGATCTTCTGTTTAGAACAATTCTAGTGAGTTCTTTGGCTATATTTTTTCAATTCATCGTTTCGGTAATGACATTCACCAATATGTTATTCTAAATACCATCTAAATATGTCTGGAAAATTATGAATTATAGATAAAACCCGTTCAACAATCTTAACAGATCTCATAGTTCACCCTTTATCTGGTTATTGCTATGGCCTATAGGCTCTACAGATTCTTAATTCAATTTTTAACTGTGGTCAGAGTCATTCCGAATTCCATTTAAATTTCTCAATTATAAATAATTTGTCCTCAAAAACTGTACACTTGAGGTCCGAGACCATCCGGCTCCATATATTTTGATAGGTATTCTATAAATGGACTCCTGTGATCCGTTGCCTTCAGCTCCATATATATTCATTTTGTTCGCATTGGTTAAAGCCTATCAAGTGAACATCCCCTACGTTTCTATAGGGGGTGAGTAAATTCAATATGGCTACAATTCCCAGATCAAGCTGACCGGAAGTTTTTTTCAGTTGCCTAAGTTAAAATGGATCTATACACCTGTATAACTTGATATTTTTAAATTTCTAACAGCGATTTGTTTTCAATATATTATAACAACGTTGTCTATCATGCAAAGTTACTTCCCTTTCCAAAAATCAATGAATGTATAAATATTATGCGACAAACTTTCTGTAGATACGGTGGTCTAATGGATATATGTCCTAAGCTTGTCAATCCTAATGTCACAGGTTTGGATATTTTTATCTTCTTAGATTGTTTTGTCTTTTATCTTTTTCATTATACCAAAACAATATGAAATATGCATATGTTTATGATGAAAAGTTACCACTTTTAACATGTAAAAACATTTTAGGAAATTGAAATAGCAAATTCAAAACAATGAAACTGACCTCACGTCGGCGGTTTAACGTCATAACGTAGTCACTTAATTAGGACGTCACATTATGCTACCAACAAATACCAACAAGTTACAGTATAGTTCAGTTTTAAGTGGTTGACAAAATAAATCAGTTATTTGGTCTGTTATTGACCCACTACGGAACGCCTCGCCCCTTATAAATTATACAGACCCCCCTATTTTTCCGTAGTGGTCCAGTAACAGACCAAATAACTTATAATGTACTCTATGAATGGACCCATACCGGCTCCATGTAAATCACATAAAAACAATAAAACATCAAAACATCAAAACATCCAACGTCATAACGTTGAAACGTTGAAATAATGTTTAAGCAAATTTTGAACTGCTGTAATTCTCGTCCTCCCGGCTCAATATAAATCACATGAAAAGAAAGAAACATCGACACATTCAAGTAAATAATTCTAGAAATAATTTGTACACTATTCTTGGATACCTGTAGTTCAGGAACTAACGATTGAATCTAAGTCACATTAAACCAATAAAGCAAAAACAACTAGCTCGGTAATGTTAAAATAATTTGTGCGGAATTATTTGACTCCTGCTGTCCGTGTTAAAGTTATGTGGCCCTACGGCTCTACTTTTTTCATGTTCAAACCTGGGCAACTAAGGCCCGAGCCATATAAACTCCCATTGTTTACTCATTTCCATACAGTTTACGGAGCAATATGGTCCGAGTGTTTCCGATAAAAGCATTTATTGCGCAACTGTGGTTCCAGTCTTCCTGATTCCATCATGAGCGTTAAACACATCACTTAACTATCAACAGCTCGAATCGCCATTTCTCATACCGATGATGCTGTGTCGACGTTTGCCATCCTCGGTACCTATTCATAACATAGATAATAGCCTGGACAAATTGACTGTTTGAGAAGAGGCGAAGGTTGGTATGGATTTACACAGGCCGCAAATACCGGAACGTCTAGTTGGGGGAAATTGCGTATCACCACAAAGGGACGCAATACATTGTATGACCATTTAATACATGCTTGATTGGTTACCTCTTCCGATATAACGCTATCGCATGTATAGCGATCGGTACAGGCTCATCAAAATTTTTCTCCGATGCTTCAGACGATACTGTCCATGCCCTGTGTGTAAAACGGCTAGCATGTTGAGCGCTCCGGAAACACGCAAACTTATTAGGTTTAAGCCATGTCATGTCGGTTCTGTTCCTAAACATGTTCTTTGTGCATACAACTATGTTTTTTTTGCAACGAAAACCCAAGATCATTGGTAGTTTAATATGTTTGACTTAATGAAGTAACGCCAACGTTATCACGTTGAATTTGTAGAATTGTAATATGTTGCAACATGTTTATCAAAACCGGGGATATATGTCATATAATAATTAATTTAATTTTGTATATGTTCAACGAGGAACAGGTTTACGTTAATGCATCTAGTATCTATGATTACATGAGTAATCTTTCTTGTTATTATTCTAGATTAACCTTTGGGGTTAAACACCGCTTTTCGACATTCTTTCAGTTATATCACGTCAGGAGGTTCAGCTTCATATTTGTTTCCTGACTTCCTCACACCAGTACTCTACACTTATTCGAGCACTATTAAATCTTACCCTGGTGATTATTGCAGGTCACGTTCACACAATGTCCGATTTTTAACATGGAAGAGTGTACTCTTGGGAATTCGGTGCTGAAATGGTTACAACTGTTTATTATAATATAAATGATTTCTGACATGATTGTTTTTATTTATCCTAGTCGTGCATAATTAACTTTTTGGTAAGCAGTCACAGTTAGAGACAACGGAATCCTGGTGCGAAACTAATAGTTCTTTTCGAAAAGACCCATTGGTTCGTTTACGTGTCCGGTGTATAGCACCAATACACGGAAATGTTATTTTTCCTGGAAAACACCAGTAATGTGACCTCTAGTTGAATGGGAAACGCTTAAATGCACCCCTTAACAATTATACAAACTGGAACGGGATTTGAACCCCATACCTCTAGATTCCGCCGATCCGCCACTCAGTTATGTCATGACAGGGGTCAAATAGTACATATATTCATGCCAACAACCCAACTCAACTCAACTGCATTCGGCATTTGGCAAATAAACATACAATTGACAGTTAACAATACATTTCAAACTTTATTTGCAAACAAAAGACGGTACAGATGTTCATCCACATGCGTCCGAATTTCTGTAACAGCAAAATATGCGGAAAAATACCTTGGTAAATGTCTATTCTCAAAGAATCTGTCTATATTGTCTATACGCTATGATATGCTGATCGTAAGCTAATTCGGGGAATCCTGCTATAACTAGCACAGCTTGACGTCCATATCGTGTAATTATATATTGACAATTTGCGCAACGGCATTTTACCCACTTGCTCGATTCGTGCAATTATTTCCGCAAAAAAAACGTCTAAACCGGCCCGGTCTCAGGTAGAGAGAGAGACAAGGTTAATAATTGATTTTTCTCCCGATCTACCACATCAAAATATGCCAACCGACCAAAACGTCGGCGTTATTAAGCTAAATGTCATTATTTTCGGAAATTTGATTCGTTCTCGACCGCCATGCGCTGACGTCACAATAATCACGTTCCGCAGCAAATATTTAACACGAAATGACGCGCTGTTTTAGAATATTGTACCTGAGCGATGTTTTAAGGGGTTGGCGTCTAGTCATTTTTCTTCCAAAAATAACATTATATATCAGAAAAACGGTATTTATTTGTACGGTTTGGTAAGAAGTATAAAAGATTTATTTTAGATCATGTTTCTTATCGTAGTTTTATTATTCTACCGCTGCGGGATGTTGCAAATTGTGACGTCAGCGCTGGCGGTCAAGCACAGGGACGTGCTCCTCTAATTTCCAAAAATAGATATAACCCTATGCATAACAGGCAAATAAAATAGAATTAGTACATACAGAAATAACAGTGTATAGTATAAACCTTTGACCGAATGCAACAATTTTGCAGAAGACAAATGTTGGGCAAAAATATAAAAAAAATATCTATAAATGATTATATTGTTTTTTTAAAATATAGAAAACATTGTGGCAGTTGCATCGAAATAGGTCTTCAGGTGGGAAAGGTTTAACAATGTGTTAAGACAGCTCTTACATAATCAACCCTCCCCCACCCTTCCGCCTCAATGAGTAAATTCTCCTTTTGTCACAATGTTTTCAATGGTTATACATTCATGGAAGTTTTTTAATAAAGCAATCTCAACAGGCACTAACATAGAATAAGTACATATACTCAAGTAACATTGTACAGTATTAACCCTTTCCCACATACAACAAATTTGCAGCAGACAAATTGGTGAAAAATATGGAATATCTCTATAAAGTGAGGCAATAACATAGAATAAGTATATATACTCAAGTAACAGTGTACAGTATTAACCCTTTCCAACATACAACAAATTTGCAGCTGACAAATAGGGAAAACATATGGAAAATCTATATTAATGGAAGTATTATTTTTGCTAAACGTTTATCAAAATACTTCTTACGGTAGTATCGGGTTTACAATGTATTTGATAGTTTTTATATTATTAACCCTTTCCCACATACAGATGATTTCTGAAGCCTCTGTAGCAGACGCCTTAATGAGTAATTTCTGTTTTTGACACAATGTTTTAAATAATTATACATACAATAATAGATTTTTTCATTTTTTTTTGTCTAGATTTTATCAGTTTTGTCTGCTTCAGAATTGTTTTATGTTGGAAATGGATTAATATATTGTATTGATTTGATTACATCTCATTCATCATACATGTTTCACAGTACCATTCATCAGGAAGGGCATTCTCGTCTTGCACATGTACACATACATAATGAAACCACGTATCACAGTGTTCACAAGCAACACTATTATCTGTACACTTATTTGAACATACACCACAAGGCCAAAATGTTTTCTTCATCTTTTTTGCCTTTCCCTTTCCTTTCTTGTTAATGATTGGTTTTCTCGATTTCAACTGACCTCTTGAAGATGGTTCTCCACAAA
>JAUELF010277224.1:0-10593 GCA_031471495.1 Clinocardium nuttallii | reverse complement strand
AAACTTACGCAAAAACAATAGCATCCGATAAGATTTCAAACTTACGCAGAAACAATAGCATCCGATAGGATTGCAAAGCTACGTAGAAACAATAGCATCCGATAAGATTGCAAACCTACGCAGAAACAATAGCATCATAAAGGTTGCAAACTTACGCAGAACCAATAGCATCCGATCAGATTGCGAACCTACGCAGAATACAATAGCATCCGATAAGATTGCAAACTTACGCAAAAACAATAGCATCCGATAAGATTTCAAACTTACGCAGAAACAATAGCATCCGATAGGATTGCAAACCTACGTAGAAACAATAGCATCCGATAAGATTGCAAACTTACGCAGAAACAATAGCATCCGATAAGGTTTCAAACATACGCATAAACAATAGCATTCGATAAGATTGCAAACGTATGCAGAAACAATAGCATCTGATCAGATTGTAAACCTACGCAAAAACAATAGCATCCGATAAGATTGTAAACCTACGCAGAAACACTAGCATCCGATAAGATTGCAAACTTACGCAGAAACAATAACATCCGATAAGATTGCAAACCTACGCAGAAACAATAGCATCCGATAATAGTTCAAACTTACGTAGAAACAATAACATCCGTTAGATTGCAAACTTACGCAGAAACATAGATTCCGATTAGGTTGCACTAATACATGGGCTGATTTAGATCTTCACGGGTCGAAAGATTTTGTTGTCTATTCATCATGATTCTGATACCAAAGACACGGAGTTATTTGTTGGACGGTATACCACTATATCGCATCATCATTGGATCCCGCCTTTACATAAAATAAGTTCGGGAACCTGACTCCAAAATGAACATTTCCGAATTCCACCCACCAAGTAGTTCCAAGGGTATAAGTCAATATAGGAGCTATTTCACAAGAACACTAACAGTATGGACTCTGCGAAATGCATCGACCCAGATCACCCTTCGTTCGTGCAGGCTAATCATGACCGACAATTTCCGTCTCAGGGGATAGAGGTTTAGAGAAATTATTCCACAAAAAAAATCTCCATAGGCGATGAAAGGTGTCTGTCCGGATTAGCCTGCTCGGCATTCTTAGGCATTCTTAGGCTAATTAAGGTCGATACTTTACGTATCATCGGCAATGTTGGTTTTCCTTGTTGAACGGCTCAATTATCTGAATTTTGATAAAAACATGGACAATAAGTGCGCCTCAGCGGGATATAAATAATGTGGACAATAAGTGCGCCTCAGCGGGATATAAATAATGTGGACAATAAGTGCGCCTCAGCGGGATATAAATAATATGGACAATAAGTGCGCCTCAGCGGGATATAAATAACATGGACAATAAGTGCGCCTCAGCGGGATATAAAAACATGGACAATAAGTGCGCCTCAGCGGGATATAAAAACATGGACAATAAGTGCGCCTCAGCGGGATATAAATAATATGGCGCCCAGTTGACATGTCCACGTGCTACTTTTCTCTCAATCCAACCAGTAAACGTTGTTCAATCCCTTTGGCCAAAGTCTTGATGGCCGCAATGAATGTTGTCTGTGTTTGTTTATTGTTGTACGATCGGTGTAATTATAAACTGAGTCACTTGCGCTCGGCTATTTGTCTTGCATATTCTCTTGTTAGATATCGATAGAGAATTCTTCATCTACATGTTTTGTAGTATCAACAGATATAGATTTATCTGATATTTCCAAACGATTTTTTGATAATAACATTACGTACGTCCGAGTCCCACCTGGCGATCTTATGTCATGCACTTGCGAACACCGAAGACTCAGACTGGCTTGTGTATACACACAGTCGCCCACGAGTCTTCACTGTCCGTAGGCATGAGAAAAATCACATATGTCACTTAAATATACTTAAACTGTTAAACTTTTGGTCCTGCGTCGAGGAATCAATACGACCCCAATTACCAGGCGATATGCATTTATTTCAAGTTTAAGCATCCTTCATGTGCTCTTCATGTGCTCGGCGATTTTCGTCTGAGATCGTTAGAGATCGGTATTTTTCGGTCATTTCGACAATGCCCGATCTTCGAACAAAAAAGACAAAGCATTTAAACTGTAAATTAAAACCGCCCATCTCCTATCCCATTACGGTGTTATCTTAATAAACACTTTATATTGAAACCAACAAATATACTATGACTTTCAATTATAACGTGTTTTACGCTATTGCTACAATAATTGATGGTATCTGTTAAATAATTAGCATTATGCAAGCTACTACTATAACATAAGTATATCTGTCTGTCTGTCCAAGGAAAGTAATCTCATCTTATCAACGACTCCGTGTCACAATGAAATCTTACAAATATGAACATATTTTTTTATTTCTAAAAGTCAAGTGTTTGTTTATTATAGTGTCACCCTTATTGAAAGGATTAGCCATTTTATACTTTGTCCTGAATACATTTTTTCCATTCCGAGAGTTGTCGTTTTTCCAGGCACCGGTCACACAGGCGCCTAACAAACCGGACATATCAGAACGGACCTTACTTGGGCCACTCGAACCTTCGACCTCTCGCTCCTGCAACATACACCTTAACCACTATATTGGGATATATGATGACGTCAGAATGTTAGTTAGTTTTAGCTTATAAGTGGTTCCATGTGTTACTTGATCGAATAGATTAATTAAGTGTCCAATAAATATATAAACTAACTATTCAAGACGTCTCGATTTTATTCAACTAACTTCCACTGGTTTTAAATTCAGATCTTTATAATACATAGCCGGGTAACTGAAGTTGGAGGTCCTAAACAAGAAGCTTCTTATGTAAAGCCTTATTCCAATGTTGTATAGTTTAATGCATCATTCATATACTATAGTGTACAATGTTGTATAGTTTAATGCATCATTCATATACTATAGTGTACAATGTTGTATATAGTTTAATGCATCATTCATATACTATAGTCATGCAATTCGGTATTCAATTACATACATTCTATGATTATCTTTACTGATAATCATCTCATATATTGTAATTGTAACCGACGAAGAAATAAAGCCATTGTTACAGACTTAACACTTGTCATGTTTAGAAAATAAACGTTCTTTATTTTATTCCTTATATTAATTTGTAAAAGAAGATGGTATGAATTTGGGAAAATGCAGTGACTCAGTGTCGATCCAGCATAATGGAATGAGATGACAAAATTGTCGAATTTGTTAAACACTTTCCTCATATAGACCAAGTTTGAGATCTCTTCCACAAACGACTTTTTGAAACATGAAGACAAAAGGAATGTACAGTGTCTCCTTTTGCCAAAATGTTTTCAACTTTATTCAATGATTAGACTTTCATTTATAGAGACGCTTTTCAAGAATTTTGTCTCGGTGTTTCAAAAGTCCTCTTCTACAGATTTGTTGTATGTGGGGAAAAAGTTCTACCATTCAACAACAGTAGAAGTGAATTCATTTCTTGATTTTAAAAAAGCCATTTGATTGTTCCTTTACTGTTGCATAGCATAATTGTTTAAAGTAGACACTTCCGTGTGCATACTCGGGCGAGTCTATTGTTCATGTTATAAACGGTTAGGAATATTATGATAATTTGAAGACAAGCAAGGCAGATTTCAGGTGACTCACGTGAATCTGTATTATTTTGTAAAAAGCTCAATATTGCCATTGGTGCTGAAAGTGTTTTAAATCCGTCACACCGTTCCTCTGGCTTTCGTTGGTTACACATTATAATTAACCATTTCCCACATATATAGACGTTTTCTGACGCCTCTATTGCAGACGACTTTTGGAAACATTGTTGTAAAAGGCGAAATCACTCATAATGAGCATTTTTAAGGAAATTATATCGTTATTTATAGATAGTTTCTGTTTTTTTGCCTAAATGTTTTCAAAAACGTCTTCTGCAGATTTGCTGTATGGGAGAAAGGGTTACTTGTTGAAGTCAAAAGTCCCGCAATAAAGTCAACCGGTTATTGAGCGGTGATCTGCGAAAACCAACATTGCGAACAGTGTATATTCAGATCAGCCATCGAGTTCCCTTATTAGTCATAGTAGGGTTTCTGTGTGAGAGTCAGTATCCATTTTGATCATGGTAAACCATACATACTTCCCTGTCCACCATATAGTTTATGGGTTGAATGGTTGGTATTTTACGCCGCTTTCAACAGTTTTTCAGTTATATCATGACATTCCTAGGTAAGTTAGCTTTTTTTACTGGTCCATTTATACCGATATCGGCCTGTCAGTCGTAATAATAACCTCGCAGCCTTGAGCGGCAAGGAGGGAATGCCATTTCTTCATTTGTTTAAAGTCTTTGGTATGACCCGTCCGGAGATCGAATCCACCACCTCCTGCACCGAGGCGGTAGTTATAGTTTCCGACACCACAACTGAACCACATACAACAATATTGCAGCAGACGACTTTTAAAATGCAGAGGCAAACATTGTCACATTGTTTTTTAAAAAAAGTCGTCTGTTGCAAATGCGTCGGAAAGCGTCTGTATTTGGGAAAGGGTTAATGTGATGCCAAATTAGAAATTAAATAAGACATAAAATCGCCACCAGGGTCGTCTGTAAATCATGTCTCCCAAAACAATACATGTTCATAGCAGACAATTATTTCAACTTACCGAATGATCTCATGCCCTTCAGAGTTTCATGCTGCAGTGTTCAATATCTCGGGAATCTGAAAGAAGGTTATAAGCGGAAGCAAATGCATTTTAGGATATTACATATATTACATACTGATGAAATGTCAATTGGTTTTCCGACTTTTAACATACAATGAGTGAGATTTCCTTTTATTGAAAATGAAAGAAAAAATGCTTATAATGAGCAATTTCCCCATTTACATAAGTATTTTCAACTCGAGTTTAACATTTCAGCCTAAATGCGTCCAAGGTCGTCGCCGGCAGCTTTGTCGTACATGCAAAAAGGTTACACTTTTTGAGGCGACATGTTTTATGTGACCACAGCTGGGAAAGAGAAAATCAGTGTTGATCGTTCAAAACGGGCAATTTCTACTTTTATCATGTTGTCTTAAAGACTGTGTCAAAATTATACTTCCAATTTATCAATGAAACAAATAAATCACATCATTGAATTTAAGCAGCTTCTTACATGTGAAATATCAGGCAAAATAACAGTAGGAATGAGAGACATATAATATACATATATTTAGACATTCTAACAAACTAATTTGGTGTGATTTAACCATTTCTCGCAATTAACGAATCCGAAGACGAAAACATAACGACAAAAGAAGAAAATGCTTATATAAGCGAGTTTTCGTTTTGCCACAATGTTTTCAAATGTCATCTGCTTCAGATTCGTCTGTTTGTGTAAAGGGTAAAATTGTGACACGTTGTATTCTTTATGCAGATCTAACTTGATACTAACTTTCAAGAATGACTCAAATGAAATTTCACAATTTATAGCATCCTTATATCTTGCATAAATAACTGATGAACTACAAGATAACAAACACGACAAGTTACCGGTGTTGTAGTTGTACGGGTCTGAAGCACGGGTTCTTTTCTATCTCGTGCATTTTTAAACAATCGTATGGTACAAAAGCGGCGCGAGTTTCGGCAATACGAACTTTTATTTGAATTAATTTTTTATCATTTAGTACACATCGCCAGGGACGCATCTCTGACATCGCTTACATTCTGTACAGTTTAATGATAGTAATATCAATGTCTCCATGATCATTTTATTTTTATTTTGTTTTAAAAAAGGGAGAATAATTTAATATGGAAACATCACGAAACAAGCTTATTCAGCGTGCATTGGTGTAACCTTTTTCCATCCAATAAAAGTATATATTATATAACAGTTTCCTATCTTCAAATCTGTACTTAATTGTCTTTCCCTTTTCTCTTAATTACTTTTATTTCTCATTCACAATCCCTTTCTAATATTGTATCATGTTGTCCTCAGATCAAGATGTGGAATATAGTCAGACCTCTAGATAAGGCGCGTATGTTCTAAAATCCTTATTTGACCCTCTAACCCTATGTTGTGGGTACTCAAAAGAATCGTCTCGGTGAGACGATTCTTTTGAGTACCCACACCATAGATTTGATTTAATAATAAGAGAGAAATTGTGGAGAAAAGAGTTGAATACACCTCCTTATCTGGACATCTGAATATAGTATGTACATACTCAGCATCAACAGATTGTATTAGTATTACATATTGTAAGTACTACTCTGCTATAGACATACATGCTCCATGGACCAAGTACATTGTTTGAATGGGTGTTTGTGAATCAAGTGTTGAACACAGTACAATGACAGGGTTAGTTTTTTTCTGTAGCGGCCCACTCATATTTTCTTTGGAGTGTAAATGCGTTTCTGGGGTGTAAACGGCAACACGTTTCCATCCAAATTATCATTTTTATAGCCTGTATACATCATACTATATTGTTAAATTTCGTTTAGAAATACAACACTGTTCTTTACGATTACCTCTACATATGAGCCGTCCCGCGAGAAAACCAACATTATGGACTCTGTGTAATGTATCTACCAGATCATCCTGCGCAGTCCGCACAGGCTCGTCCGGGTCGGCACATTCCATCTAAAGGGGATAGAGGTATAGAATAATGATTCCTGAAACATAAAATCCAAAGCAGGCAAAACGTGTCTGTCCGGATTAGCCTGCGTGGCATGATTAGGCTGATCCGGGTCAATACTTTACGCAGAGTACACACTGGTGGTTTTCTCGTGGGACGGCACAATTATTCATTTGTACTTGCTTACCTGAACGTATGTGTCAAATCATCAAAACGGACACCGCGGTAAACCGAGTAACATAGTGATTCGTTATGGACAAAATGGCGAAAAAATGAATACAGAAATAACATAAATATTTAGCCAATTTGAGTCTGGGCGCTGGAAAAGGTACAAGTTGAGCATCCACACAGGCTGATAGAACTCTACATTGTTCACATATTACTTACACATGCTTGTTTGTTAGAATATTCTGTTAACTTGTAAGGAATATGTTACGACTGCGCAGGTAGACACTATGATCTTAATCTACACTGTTCAGAACGGCCAACGTGTACCTTTACTCATGCACTAGCTCATTTAAGACATTAACATATTTTCCACATTCATGTGTACGTATATATCAGGGACGTTGGCATTTGTGTGTGTCTCGATGAGTTATGCTGTATTCTCTGTGGGGTTAACGAGAAGCCGTGATGAAAACAACGTTGGGGACTGAATTCGCTACCGGTGTAGATTCAGATTGACCTACGCAGCCACACTGTTATTTCATGATCTGCATCCACACTGTTATATCATGCCCTGCATGCACTGTTCGCCAATGAGTCACAGACTGTTGCGGGGGAACCTCGGTCAACATGGATTAACTTGATTGGATGTAGAGGGAGATATATGCTTTATGCATTATTTATTGTGGACTCTGCGTAAAGTAGCGACAAGGATCAGCCGAAGCACGCCGTGCAGGCTTATCCGGATAGACACTTTTCGCCTCCTGTGGATTTTCTGTTTCAGGAATAATTATTCTATACCTCTGGAATGTGTCGGCCCGGATCAGTCTGCGCGGACTGCGCAGGCTGATCTTTGTCGACACATTACGCAGATGCCATAATGTTGGTTTTCTCGCGGGACGGCTTATTATATGAGTCGCACATAAAGATTTGACGTCTTAACCCATTCCAACATACATCTGACTCATCTGCAGCAGACTACATTTGAAAACATTATGATAAAGGTAAATTTGCGCCTGATAAGCAAGTTTTCCTTTCGCCATAATGTTTTCACCTCTATTCAATAATTTAACGGTGATCTATCGAACTTTTATCAAGCTTTTGCCTTGAATTCTTTAAAAGAAGACTATTGCAGATTTGTCTTGGAAAGAAACTGTAAATAAAATAAATAAATGGACTGAGGCATAATTGTTAACTATTTGCGACTAGACTATAAACTTTCCATGTAATTAAAGGGCAATAACTAGATGAAGGACAACCTTATTTTATTCCCTTGTCTAGATTTGTAATACAATTGTCAAAATTAAGTACTTTATCGTGTAAAAGAAATATGAGGCTTACGAAAATGTCTGTCAAAAACAGCATACATTTGAAAGTATAATCAATGAATAGAGTTAAAAACATAAACACGAACTGAGAGTTTATTATGAGCGATTTCTCATTTCTTCACAGGGAGGCTGCTGCAATAGTGCCATACTGCATCTGTATGTGGGGGAAGGGTACAATATGTTTGCTATTAGGACATTACCATATATAAGTTTTCCGGACCTCGGTATGATTATTCTGTAGTCATCGCATAATTCTGATGTTTTTTTACAGACAGACAGACAGACAGACAGACAGACAGCAGACAGACAGACAGACAGACAGACAGACTGACAGTTAGACGAAGGGAAAAACATAATTTCCTCTAGTGAAACTTTACGAGAACTATAGCATCAATCAAAACAAAGACTCGAAGTAGAAAAGTAGTCCGTTAATCTTGCACACCCGAGGTGATATTGTGCGTATACGTGTACACATATTTCCGATGTTTTGACAGACAGATAGTTAGACGGAGGGAAAACGATAATTCCTTCCCGGTAAATCTTTCGGAAAATAGCATCAATCAAAACAAAGAATACAGTTTCCCCTTACTTGTAGATCTCCTGGGTTGATAACACCTTTATGTCCGCAGAAATCTTCATGTCGAAATTGTCCTTCTAACATGTATGTTACCTAAAGTAAAAAGAAGTTTTTAAAAGTTTTACTGTGCAGGCTGATCTTGGTCGATACTTAACGCAGATACCATTATGTTGGTTTTCTCGCGGGACTCATATTTTTTTTTGTAAACGCCTCGTTTCAATGTATACGATGATAGCCTAATTGCTTGTCGAGAACGGAAAGATGGTGCTCTTTTGAAATTTATGACATTTATCAACAAGAGCGTCCCACGAGAAAACCAAAAAAATTGTGGACTCTGCGTAAATTATCGACCAGGATCAGCCTAGCACTGTTCGTCTCCTGTAGATTTTCTGTTTCAGGAATCATTACTCTATACCTCTATACCTCTGAGACGAAATGTGTCGGCCCGGATTAAACTGCGCGGAATGCGCATATTATAAAAGTAAAAGATTTTGTAGTATGCACTTGTTAAATTATACTTTATTTGATTTTCCTTTTTCAACGTATGTAAGAAATGTGCCTTTCAAATTGGCCACTAGAGGAGGTAAATGAGCCGTCCAGCGAGAAAAGTACCACACACGGTCATACACTTTTCGCCTCCTGTAGATTTTCTGTTTTAGGAATCATTACTCTATACATATATCCCAGTAATACGGAATGTGTCAGCCCGGATTAACCTGCGCGGACTGCGCAGGCTGATCTGAGTCGATATATTACGAAAATACCATACAGTTGATTTTCTCGCGGGACGGCTCAAATATTGTTATAACTATTGATTGATCGTTTGGTGTTTTAAGCCGCTTTCAACATGTTTCAGCATGTCCTGGGTAAGTTACTAGTACTACTGGTCCGATTATCTTGACAACAGCCAGTCAGTCGTAATGCTAACCTCACAACAATGAAAGCAAAGGAGGGCAGCCGTTACTACATGTATCATTTTAAAGTGAGCCATCCGTCCCGCGAAAAAAACAACATTGTGTGCGTAAAGTATCGGATCCGGATCAGCATAAGCATGCCGCACAGGCTTACCCGGACAGACACGTTTCGCCTCTTTTAGATTTTCTGTTTCAGGAATCATAACTCTATACCTTTCTCCACCTGGGACGGACTGTATCGGTCCGGATCAGTCTGCGCGGACAGCGCAAGCTGATCCGGATCGATACATTACGCAGATGCCATAATGTTGGTTTTCTCGCGGGCCGGCTCATTAGTATTTTCTGAGAACTTTTAATTAATTATAAAATACAGAGACTATGATGACGACGGTTAAATTAACACAGACAACGACTGACGATAACCCCTTACCGTTTCAAAGCCCCTATGAGGGTGATCCGGAAACCCAGCCGGTTTCTTCACTTTAAATTCATCGAGTAATAAAAACGGGTCGAGGTTCCGTATCTGACCCCCAATGCTCCGTCTCACTTTGGCTCCCACTCCCTCGCTTTGTTCTCGACTGGGTACCACCTTCTGGATATTCCGTGACATGATGTGAGAGGATATGTCTGAACAGTGACTGTTGTCTTTTCCAGGTACACTGCAGTACCCCTTGGCTGTTGCTTTCACTGTCTGTGACGTGAGTTCAAATAAGGAAACACTTATTATAAGAAACGTTGCTTTAGAAGTCAAACTCCTGGAAGGAAAAAAAACAACAAAAACAGTTAGAGTTATTGATAGGGAACAAAATTAATATCATATTCCAAAATCCTTAGTTGACATCCAATGCCTATGTTGTGGGTACTTAACCCTTTCCCTCATAAAGACGCCTTCTGACGGCTCTGCAGCAGACGGCTTTTTGAAAACATAGTGACAAAAGAAAAAACTGCACAAAACGTGCACTTTCTCCTTTCGCGACAATGTTATCCATTCAATTATAGAGATTTTCTATGTTTTGACAAAATATGTTCAAAGTCGTCTGCTGCAGAATT
>JAUELF010277213.1:0-10593 GCA_031471495.1 Clinocardium nuttallii | reverse complement strand
TGTTGTAAAACGTATTTAACTGATCCCTGGACAATCAAGACAAATTGACCATTTTGAAAAAAACAGAGGGCAGCACAGAAAAATTACACATTTTCATTTCCTGTATTTTGGGCATGACAATATACGGAGGTATTCAGCATAGCTGAATCCCCCGCATGAAAAGGACAATTATCTTATACAGGCAAAAATGTAATATTGTTTACTTGAGAAATGTGGATAATTTGTTTGTATAGTGTTATTTACGCAGTTTTCAACAAAATTTCAGTTTTACCAGGGCGTGTTTCCAGGGTAAGTTACTAGTACATGTAGTTGTGATCCATTTATCCAGAAACAAGCAAGTCAGTCGTAATTCTGAACCGAACTTTCCTAAGCATGTCAGTCGTAATTCTGAACACAACTTTCCAAAACAAGTCAGTCGTAATTCTGAACCCAACTTTCCAAAGTAAGTCAGTCGTAAAATGCTGAACCCCACTTTCCTTGGCGCCATCACGAGTAATCCATTTCTACCATAGTTAAAGTCTTTGTAATGACCCGGTCGGGGATTGGAGAATATAATACAGAGACTGTGGATGGTTGTATAAAATGCATGCATGTATTCCAGACGTTGAAGTTACGAGACTTAACATTTGATTATTTCCAAATACCACCAAAAGATGCACATGGGACTCGCGATAAATCTAATATATAGATCAACTCGAATATCGGGTAATTCGAATATAAAGTTTAACTCGAAGCAATTCTTGACATGTGATATATTTTGAAAACAGCAAAGCAGCAACTCATGTTACTTACACGAGCAATCAGAAGTGCTACTCTGATTACGGTTTTATAACGTTTTATCACTTTCTGCTTCCATCATAAACATTTCGGTATGAAAGAATTGCGAAGCTATACATATAAATTAATACTTCAATAAAGCTGAAAATATTTTGGAAAAAGTAGACATTATTCATATTGAACAGTGTTTGCCTTCATGTTTTCAAAATAGTCGACTGTTTATTTGTTGCATGTGGGAAAGGGTTAAGATTTCTGGAACTCGATTGTTTTTCGTCTTTTTCTGTCTGATCTATATGGACTCCAGCTATTTTCCACACGCTACAGGAGGAGAGAGGTGGGTTAGGCCAATTTGCGTCACTTCCCGGGAGTTGATTGAAGAATATATGGAATCAGAAATTAATCTCTGGTATTTTCTTTCCCGGCATGATGAAGAAAAGACCATCGCTTTCCCTTCATTGAAAATATAATAAATCAAGCCCCGGGTCTTATCGTTAGAATAACAATTTCTTGGCTCTAGCGCGTGGTTGACATATTAGAGATTTCTCCTCGGTAACATTAGAGCGCTGGTCGACCGTGGATAAATGCAAATTCTCTGTGTCGTTGTCTTCCAATCAGTACTTTACGTTTTTTGCTAGCTGTGCAATGTAAATCTATTTACCGAATAGGCATTCGAAATAAGATAATGGAATGAGAACATTTTAGTCCAACAAACGTATGCTTTCACCAAAAAGACCCTTATAACTACACTCTAGATGCCTGTTTCCTGGAGACTACACCAGCACTCACGCCGTTTGCGTGAACAAAATCCCAAAAGCAGAACCCGCCTATCACGGGGTTCGAACAGGTACCTATGCTGCAAAAGGCTCGACGGTCTACCAATGAATCCAATGAATCTCTGGCTTCCACAGTTTGATTTGAGACATCGTTATAGTTAATTTTTGGAGGTAATATTTCCCAATGAGTTGTCTCTATGATCTTATCGCAGTGTGTGGTTAATATGACCATCATGCAACCAGTATACCTACCGCATTTATAGACATTCAACTGTTTTTTTTGTAAGAAAACAGTAGCTTCAGAGTATAGCCATATAAAACATTTGGGGTATCTTGATTGTGAATATCCGAGCCCAGATAGCTTAGTCGGTAGTGACACAGCTGTCAATCCAGGGGTTGGTAGTCCGAACCACAATTTCGCCAACATTCTTTTCGACGGTATTCGCGTTCCACCAATTGTTTAACATTCTTATGTTGAAAAGCTGCCAGATGCTTGAAAAGATTGTTGAGAGGAGTATTGGTTTGAGAAACCAAAGAATCAAACATTGGTATGTGAATTCATTACCGAAATAAGACTTATGCTTTTCAATAGCATACTATGAGGGGCAATCTAAATGTAAAAGAACTTTCTTTCTTACAATTGTAATTGTTGATACACAGTGATGAAGTTCATCCCATATTTATAGGTGTGTATGATCTACGTTAAGGTGCGTTTATAAGTGAGTTGATTTGAAATGTTGGAACATTATTGAATTCTTGAAATTTCTGCAAATATTGCTAATAGTGACAACGAAGTAAGTAATACATAGTTTAAAACTATTTTGGAATAAACACAGTCATAATTTGGTGTCTTGGCTATGTTTACCAAGTACAAAATATGCATAAACGATCAATATTCGGATGTTTATTGTAATTTTATCCCAGGATTATGAGTTTTAAAATCTATAATCCGGAGTGCAGCAACTTAAACTGTAAGAAATTTATTTCCTTTCATACCGTGAATATTTGATTTTCAACTGATTATTCTAATATTGGCCATGCATTAACGGAATTATTGAATTTTGATAACACCTGGTAAACTTATAAAGGATTTGTTTGAAATCGAAACGAAAGTCCGGTTGCTTAAGGATCACTCCTCGTACAAACATACCTTTACAACTTAAAGCCGGTAGACAATGTCAGTTACTACTCTGTTCCAGATATAAGAACTAAACCAGATATGGTGTGAAAATCTCATCGGAATATATAATAGAAGAAAGTGTTAATAACTACACCCTTAATCATTTCTACAGACGACATATTCTGTAACTGATGTGCTTTAAAATATATCCATCAGTCATTCCTATACAATTGTCTGATCTTAATTACGGAAACACAGCGTTAAATGGACCACTTTCTGTGAAAATAGGCACGTTGTCTTGGAAAATAATATACAGAAACTTAAATAGTTTCAGAGCATGTCGACCCACGTGTACACACATATTGTAACTCTCTTTTGACTATATACTGACTTACGACACGTTTGCACTCAAGAGGCGATTTATATATTTGCATATGCGTGTATCTAATTAAATCGTATTGATGATGACCGACTGTAGTGTGGTATTGATAGGATCAAATTAAGACTATTTCTCTCGACAAACTAGAAATATGTCCATGATGTATTATGTCACTTGTAGTAACCCTGCTTGACATAAGCATGTCAAGGTCAACGTAGGTTATACTACTGAGTAGATACATATCAAAGTCATAACTAAACACACTGGTAAAGATAGCCAACATTTTCATGATTCAAAGTCTAATATTTATTGGAATATATGAACGAACTAACAGTAGCAGGTGTCTTGGCCGATATCTGTTACTGTATATATTTATAATATGATATATATATTAGCCTCCCGCGAGAAAACCAACATAATGGAATCTGCGTATCGACCCGAATCAGTCTAAACATGCCGCGCAGGCTTACCCGGATATACACTTTTGCCTCCTGTGGACAGCGCAGGCTGATCTTGGTCGATACATTACGCAGAGGCCATGCTGTTAGTTGTCTCGGGGGACGGCTCGTATGCACCAACCGAGAGAACTGTTTATAAATCAGAACTCTTCATAAGGGGCGTCTTACATGTTCTAAAATCCTTATTTGACACTCTCACCCTATGTTGTGGGTACTCAAAATAATCGTCTCATTGAGAAGAGTATTGTTAGTACCCACTGCATAGGGTTTGCTTAAATAATTAGAGGGATTAAACGGAGCTGAATAACATACTCCGTACCTAGACCCCTGTAAATGTAGGTCAAATATTTAACATTTAATCAATCCTGAAAGCTTAAAAGGGAACCTAATTGCACGACAATATATTGCTATTTAAAAACTTCATAAATACATCACTGTGGGAGTAAACAATATATTGCTATTCAATAACTTCATAAATACATCACTGTGGGAGTAAACAATCTATTGCTATTTAAAAACTTCATAAATACATCACTGTGGGAGTAAACAATCTATTGCTATTCAAAGTCTTCATAAATACATCACTGTGGGAGTAAACAATCTATTGCTATTCAATAACTTCATAAATACATCACTGTGGGAGTAAACAATCTGTTGCTATTCAAAAACTTCATAAATACATCACTGTGGGAGTAAACAATCTATTGCTATTTAAAAACTTCATAAATACATCACCCTGGTCTTAAGCGTCTTAGCTTTCCTTCACACATGCGCATTTTGGTGCATCTCAAGACGATAACTTGTGTCACAACGTTTTTAAGTCTATTCAATTATTATGCTTTCATTCTACGAAGATGTTTCTCAATGTTTCTAAGATGTTTTCAAATGAATGTGCTGCATACTTGTTGTATGTGGGACCGGGTTAGGAATTGACCGTCACCATTCATACTTATTTCTTGTCTAGTAATTATCTGTATTGTAATACTTTATTAAGGTCCCATTATATATGATAATACGTATTGTGTCAGGCTCTTCAGTTGCTTCATCTTATCAAAATCTAACTGATCTGGTAGAGCATTTCTTTGAACAACATATCTTGATCAGAGAATGCAGATTTACAAGCCTGCTGAATCCACCCTGTTTAAACGAGCAAACGTGTACCTTTCCCCACGAACTGGTTAAAGTAATATCAAATACGAACACAGACTTCTTAAAACTACATTATTTACCCCCCTTGTCTGTCAATTTGATATCCTTTCAAACATAACAAAATCAAGTTTCATATCTAAAAAAATAAAAAATAACACCTTTAAAGAAGCAGATACAAAATGTTCAATGAAATATGACATGGCTGTCAAATATTTATTCCTTTCTGCTTCCTATGTGTAGCACATTCAACAATGTTCTTTATTACTGCTCCATAAATCATATTTGATTATCAAAATGTCCAATAATGGAGAATATTATTGAAGGTGTACGAACTATGTCTTATCCTACCAAACTTTAGTTTGTAAACGAACACATTTTCGCATAATATTTTATTTATTTGTTTCCAATTATGTTTTATACATTTCATGCAGTCAATATAGAACAAACTAAAATATGACCAAAGCTAGTTTAATGTATTTTTTTCAAGAAATTCTGATAAAAGATATTATGCGAACAAATAGTTCCCTTTTTTATAACATTTAAGGAGACTCTTAGATGAAAGCGTACTTACTTTTTAAATATATTTAACAACTATATGACGAAATCCATAACATTGTCATTCAGCCAAACATATTAATTTTTTTCTGATGCAATTTGTTCTGTATCCTTTTGGAGTCGATTGACTGGATTAACATTTAAAAAAAATGAGCCATATTTTAAACAAACAACTTGTGTCCTAAACTCTAACAATTAATTGTGCACTTTTTCGAACATGTGTAGAAAGCAGACGGATCGTTAAGACGCAGCATTTTAAGTTAACAGTTATATATTTGTTTATCAGTGTACAAAGTATTGTATAACACAGCAGTCGCTTAAATCAGACCAAAAAACGAATTAAAAGCAACGAGGAATTTGCCTTTTTTTAGTTATTTCTGTCGTTTATACACACTTAATATTCTATGATATTTAACAATAAATGGCTATTTAAGTGTCAAACGATATAGATATTTCACAACATATATACAATAGACAATGCTTTTATTGACATGAACTGTACAGTCATTTTTACTATATACATAATTATACTCTTAAATTAATTAAGTTGCCTACTCTGGGGCTTTTTGTAATGAAATACTTATTAGCTGGGAAGAGAATCCCTTTTATTGTCCGTAGGTACAGAACTGATCACGAGTTTTGACAGTATCTATTATCCATTTGTTGCCAAACCCAAGTATAAAAGATACGTTTTTCTAAGTGGTGTGGTACTTAAGTCGCGTTCGCACGTATAGCGCTAACAGTCGACACTCGGTCAGCATGGCAAGTTATCAAAGGAACACAAAGATAGTCTCAGTACACTTGGCATGGCATTACATTGTAATCAATTGTATTGTATTGTATTCAATCTGTATTGTCAAACTTCTTGCGTCATGAAACATTTTGATTTCCATTCATTGGGAATGTGTAATGAACAAGCGAATAGTTCGTATCATTTCTACTGTCTAGCTTGATTTTGTACTGAATAA
This sequence comes from Clinocardium nuttallii, assembly GCA_031471495.1. Classification (NCBI taxonomy): domain Eukaryota; kingdom Metazoa; phylum Mollusca; class Bivalvia; order Cardiida; family Cardiidae; genus Clinocardium; species Clinocardium nuttallii. The sequence goes on along the minus strand of JAUELF010277213.1, from coordinate 4,414 downwards.
CAGAATGCCCGTATTGTCTGGTTGTCAAAACCACCGATGAAAGGATGTCTTGCAAGATGAGTATTTCTGTATGCAATGGCAAACCGTCTAATTTTCTGATGGTGTTTGCACTGTGTTTATTCTAGACATTTTAAATACCATCTCCATTTTGCTGTAGAAGTTGCGAAGATTGAAATTTAGATGGAGAAAATATGTTCTGGATGCTCTGAAAAATCGCTAAAAGAGGTTAGCACATTATATTTGCAGTAAAGAAAAAGTCGTCATCCAAGAACAGTGTCAAAGGATGAACCAATAAATGTCTCAGACAACCCACATTATTTATTGTATAACCACACATTTCATTCCTGAGCCAATTTAATACACGTATCAACACTATATCATGTATTACCATGTTTCTATTGGATTTAAGAAGTTTTCAAAAGTATTTAGAGAAACAAAATCTTCATTGCAATTCAATAGGTTTGGTGGGGGAGGGGAGTGTTTGAATATGCAGACAGATCGAAAACAAGTTTTGTTAATAATGTTTAGGTGTTAATATGTTTGTAAATAATGTTTAGGTGTTAATATGTTTGTAAATAATGTTTATGTGTTAATATGTTTGTAAATAATGTTTATGTGTTAATATGTTTGTAAATAATGTTTAGGTGTTAATATGTTTGTAAATAATGTTTAGGTGTTAATATGTTTGTAAATAATGATATGGCTTTAGGAGAATGTGGAAGATTCCTTATTGTAATACACTTTCGTACCAAGTTTATCAAATATTCGATTCGATTTATTAACATGGACTCGGGCGCAACTCATAAACAATTTTACTAAATATTAAGCCACATGTTGACTTAGAAAGATACCTTAGGTCTCCAGTGTAAGGGAAGTTTTAATTTGTATATTTATTTCGTTTGTCTCTCATAAGGAATATGTAATACGAATCAATTTGATAACAATTTAAACAGAGGCTAAAATACTGCTACTACCAGACATGCCATGATGATACAAATAAATCAGGTGTATATTTTATTAAAACTTCAAATCTATACGGAATGTTGAACGGTATTTAGATATGCCATCACAATTTAAACGTGCATTAGCATGCTTCAGATGTTTAACTCATAAACCTAACGTTGAATGTGGACGTCACTTAATCTAATCATAGAAGATAAAGTCAGTGTTCACTGTTTTGTCGCAAAAGGATAGTTTGATTCTCTGAAAAAACCCTACTTATTTACATGGTATAATGTTCAACCAAGGCTCAAAAATATATTTTCTGCATACAGCTATGACAATCCGATAAATAAGCAGCTATCTATTTATGTGATAACATGAGCCGTCCCGCGAGAAAACCAACATTATGGCATCTGCGTAATGTATCGACCAGATTAGCCTGCGCTATCCACGAAGTCACAGTCCGTCTCCGAGGGATAGAGGTATAGAAATGTTTTCTGAGACACAAAATCCACAGGGTGCGAAATGTGTCGATCCGGGTAAGCATGCATGTCATGCTTAGGCGGATCAGGGTCGACACTTTACGCAGAGTCCACAATGACGGCTCAAATAGCATAAATATATTCTCTGATTTGCATTATAAAGAGTGGCCTATTTTTGGTATAAGATATCTTGTCTGTGTGAAAGCTTCACAAGTCTCTTTAATGAGGCGCAGTATAAACACACTCTTATTTCTTCACCAATTTATCTTTGTACATATATATATTATAGACACATTGATTGACGAGACTTTTAATTAAACGACGCAACACTTGTATATACGTTTTAGATAAAGAATGTAAAGCTTCATCACCGTTATTATTTGGGTAAGTTGCAGTTTGGTTATTAGAACAATTACACACAAATGTCACATCACCTGCTCTGTTTGTGTAAGTTGCAGTTTGGTTATTAGAACAATTACACACACATGTCACATCACCTGCTCTGTTTGTGTACGTTGCAGTTGGTTATTAGAACAATTACACACAAATGTCACATCACCTGCTCTGTGTTTAGTATACGTTTAGGATTGCTTACCTTTAGTTTTTATGTTATTTATTGTTCCACGGGAAAAAAACACTTATAAGTGTAATGGTGACACACAATGATACGACGGAATACTTGGTTATCAAATGATGCTCATTGGCAACCTGTCACAAATGCATTGTGTTCGTTTTGCGTTTGCATGGCTCATTAAAATATGTCATCTCAAAGCAAAAGGGATAGGAAGTGCACATGACTGTACTTGATGGTTAATTAGCGATACTCCGTATTTTTTTTATTTTTTTTGTAGACGCTATTGAGCAGACGGCTGGTTTGGAAATTAGTTCCATCTTCATCGCTTATCTTGTTTAAAAGGTCGTGTAAAATCTAGACACATCCCACCTCGAAAGTGTTGAACGGTAGACACTAAACCCCAACCCGATAGTCTACCAGGGTTACTTACTCGAAAGTGTTGAACGGTAGACACTAAACCTCAACCCAATAGTCTACCAGGGTTACTTACAAGCGTTCTATGTCAGAGGTTATGTAATATCCTTGCCAAGATTAATTTAACTCGTACTTCTGGCTTCCGTTGATTAAAACCAATCCAACACATAGACAACCCGTCTCACCTTTGAAGTAGACGTCATTAATAAACATTCTTGGAAATGTAGATATTTCAACACAGCGGTCGGTGTATCGACTTGTGTGTAAAGATCAATGAGAAAATGAAAGCCCTGTTGTGAAATTTCGAAATAAGACTCGCGATTAAAACTGCTATAGTTATCACTTATATCTATAAAGGCATTTGAGGCTCGAAAGTTGTCACGATGATAACCGACAGATGAATTGTTAAATGCATTCAACATAAAAGGTTATGTGAAATTAATTTTAGTGCGAACTTAAGAATATTTTTTAATTAAAATGTTCCAACAACAGCCGACACTGGTAATTTTCATTGAAGTCAAGTTTGTGGGACTAGACTGATTAATGGACGCTTCCGGCTGACAAATGAAAGCATCTGATCTATACATTGGGTAGAAATATGTCTTTGATATATGTATGTGAATCCTGAACAGATCTGAACCCTTGTAAAATGAATAATAGTAATGTACTAGAAATAAGTCCTTAACACGAAGAGTTCTTGGCAGTGCAAAACAACTGGATATTAAAAATATCTGCTTAATTCAACTTACAAGTACACAATGACTTCTGATAAGAATTACGTGCACAGTGTAGTTAAAAAACGGTGTACACAATTAATTCTTTTTGGGGGCATTCTCCAACATTAAAAAAAAAAAGAAAAAAAAAAAAGGTCATTTTTCTGAAAATAATATGTCTCTTTTGGCTATGTCCAACATGACAACCTTTTCAACGCGGAATTTCCTGAAGAAGATTTTATAAAAGTGTTCAAATAAATTTGTCACGTAATATGAACTTTGTCGAATACTTTAATAGCTGAAATGCAATCACTGCTGAATGAAAGTGCGACAACCTGGTACGAGCTGACTGACATGAATCTGTATTGTTTGAAAGGAGTTAATTGACACAGTCACAACAGCAGTGTACATAGTTTCCCTATACACACACATAGGGCCCATTATACATAATTTACATTTACATAATAAATTAATATGAGTGTTATCATACACCTTTTGAATATATTCAAATATAGACTTTATAAAAGGTATACGACACCTACTTTATGATTTTAATAAGATACCTGCAGCCGTGTGTTCCATAGTAAACATGACATAAACAGTTTACGCTATGCCTATCAAACGGAACGAAATCTACTTGTTTTATGAATGGAAACTGGTAGATCAAGGTTTGGTTAACCGATAAATGCACGCTTTTTTGACGAAACCTATATAGGTTTTGCGTTCTGAGTTTTGAGTTTTGTGACTATGGAACACATGGCTGTTCATCTGTAAGTAATTTTCTGGTTTTTGAATGCCTCAAATATATATTTTATCAGTGATTTTACATAATTGTGTGGGTCCTCTTTACTCATTATGCCATAAAACAACAGTGTAGTTGGGTATGCATTTGCCCAGTCTTCTTGGAAATAAAAAAAGCCGAAATTCATTGTAAACAGACCATACTAACAAAAAGTGAAATTCATTGTAAACAGACCATACTAACAAAAAGTGAAATTCATTGTAAACCGACCATACTAACAATAAGTGAAATTCATTGTAAACAGACCATACTAACAAAAAAAGTGAAATTCATTGTAAACAGACCATACTAACAAAAAGTGAAATTCATTGTAAACAGACCATACTAACAAAAAGTGAAATTCATTGTAAACCGACCATACTAACAATAAGTGAAATTCATTGTAAACAGACCATACTAACAAAAAAAGTGAAATTCATTGTAAACAGACCATACTAACAAAAAGTGAAATTCATTGTAAACAGACCATACTAACAAAAAGTGAAAT
>JAUELF010277191.1:0-10594 GCA_031471495.1 Clinocardium nuttallii | reverse complement strand
CTCGAACGAGCATAGACATGAAAAACTGTCTCGAACGAGCATAGACATGAAAGACTGTCTTGAACGAGCATAGACATGAAAGACTGTCTCGAACGAGCATATACATGAAATACTGTCTCGAACGAGCATAGACAAACTTATTCACGTGCAGAGAAACATGCATATTTTAAAAAAAAAAATCAAATAAATAATTTCATTATCTTTTAAACGCTTATCAGTATTTAAGTAAATACTGGTATGATAATAAATATCCTAAACTGTTGTTAGATTGTCTGTATTGTGTTTTACGCCGATTTAAACAGTTTTTCAGTTATATCACGGCGTTTCCTTAGTAAGTAACACATACTGCTCCATCTATCCGTGTACTAGCGATTCAGTAGTACTGCTAACCATTGAGCGCCAATGAGGGAAAGCCATTACGACCATATTAAAGGTATGTTGTATGATCGGGTCGGGGATCTAACCTACAGCATTCTACCACTACATGTACACCAACGAGGGGATGACTGGAATGTTGTTAGTGAAGACAATAGTGTGTTATTGAATTCTATGTACCTGCGATTTTGACATTGTGACTCTTCGTTTGGCAAGGTGACACACAGGGGTCCCCTCTCAATCATACGTTCGTATGCACTTAGCGCATGGACATAACTACCTGTAAAATAATAGTGTTGTTTAGCAATCCATACCTTTTCAAAATATGCTTGTTTTGTGTGTGTTTGCTTGTATGACGTTTTACGACGCTTAAACAATTATTCAGTTATATCACGGCGTGTTCTGGGTACGTTACCAGTACGACAGGTCTTTTCATACGGACATCAATTATTCAGTCTAACTATATGCTCAGGCATATGAGATGCACTATTAACGTTAATGAGCAATTTTTTTTATTTTTTCTCAATATGTTTTAATTTGTTTTGCATCAACTATAGACTAATTAAATTGCCTGTATGCTGTGTTGAACATATATATGTGAGAAGTCGTCTGCTGCATATCTTTTATATGTGGGAAATGGTTTAGTCTACTGTCACTATTTAAAGCAACACTGTCTGGGTCCTAATTTTCATGAGTTTAAATACAATTTAGGGGAGAAATAAGTAAAGGTCAGCTTGTATGCCCGTCCAATCATAGATCGATCAATATCATTTACTATTAACATACTTACATTCTAATAAGCAAAACCTTTTCTTTTTAAATAAATATTTTGAAATCCTTTCACATGATTTCATCACGATAATTGGTTTGTTTGCATGATCTGTATGCGTCGCTATCAGAATGTTTTGAGTTATATCACATCATTTCATGGGTTTGTTACCACTACTTCTGGTCCATTTATCCAGACGCAAATGGTAACCCAACACTCCTGAGATAAACCAACTACTTCCTTCTTTTAGAGATATATATCTTAGAGATAACAGTGGGTACATCTTTCAGACAATTCTCTGTGCTATATTAAACTATGATTACTAGGCCTGGTCACGCGAAAATCGATCTCAAGAAGAACGTGACCAGCGAAAATCAAAGGTCTAATTTCACGAACGATTCTAAATCCGTTGTAATTCTAAATTAGATGAAACTATTCTAAATTTAAAGTTCCTCAATGTGTGAAATAGTGTCAACCTGTGTACATTCTATTAAGACGAAGCAAATGTAAAGGCTGTATCAACGTGCATTGTTAAAAAATGCCAACTTGTACACATTACTTGTGTAGATTCTATTAAGACGGAGCAACTGTAAAGGCTGTATTAAACGTGCATTGTTAAAAAATGCCAACTTGTACACACTACTTGTGTAGATTCTATTAAGACGGAGCAACTGTAAAGGCTGTATCAACGTGCATTGTTAAAAAATGCCAACTTGTACACACTACCTGTGTAGATTCTATTAAGACGGAGCAACTGTAAAGGCTGTATCAACGTGCATTGTTAAAAAATGCCAACGTGTACACATTACTTGTGTAGATTCTATTAAGACGGATCAAATGTAAAGGCTGACTCAAACGTGCATTGTTAAAAAATGCCAACTTGTACTTACTACTTGTGTAGATTATATTAATACGGAGCAGATGTAAAGGCTGTATCAAACGTGCATTGTTAAAAAATGCCAACTTGTACACACTACTTGTGTAGATTATATTAATACGGAGCAGATGTAAAGGCTGAATAAAACGTGCATTGTTAAAAAATGCCAACTTGTACTTACTACCTGTCTAGATTCTATTAAGACGGAGCAAATGTAAAGTCTGAATCAAACGTGCATTACTTAAAAATGCCAACTTGTACTCCCTACCCATGTAATGAATGACTTCTTAATATAAGCTGAACTATTGTCGGAAAGGTAAAAAGTTCTAGAAAAATGCATCTCCTTTTTTAACATTATAGGATATTACAATTTGATCTTTCGGGCTGTTCAATGTTCAATGTAATAATGTCTAAAGGGGAGGAACGATGAGGTACTTTTTGATAAATACAATTACATGCACTACTAATTAAATACCTAAGATATGAAAATTGATATGGTACCCTAAAATTGCTTGTCATATCTACCGGAGGAAACCGCCTTTGCATATAAACAAGCTCTAGAGGTCGGGTTTCCTTTAACGCTCTTTTTCAACGCTCCTTTAATTATTATTGTTTTATACTTGTTTTAATTTACTCAGTTTTCAACATTTGTACAATTATATCACGGATATATGATCTCTTGATAAACGCACCTGTACTAGTTAGGCTCGCAAAAATGCAAACGCCCGTTGGTATTCCAACATGACACACGCGAGCAGAGATCGAACCCATGATACCTCGTTACAAATTGACAACGCTAAGCACTAACTAGGCCACATTGGAATGCTTGAATTTCAATTATACCACGGCCAGTGTGCATAGCGTACGTAACCTTGCTTTTTTTTACCACAAGTACTCAACACAAGATTGTTTCAAGGTAATCGGCCACCCTCCCACATATACTACTGATTTAGCTCTTCCGTGCAGACGCTTCTTGACGCCTGTGTAGCAGACGACTTTTAAAAGCGATTTTTTGCCACAATGATTTCAACTTTATAGTATTACGATACTTTCATTTAATGAGATGATCCATATTTCTACCAAGATGTTTTCAAGGTCGTCTGTAACCGAATTGTTGAATATGGCAAAGGGTTAAGCAAATTGGTAGAATACGAATGGCGCCAATCACAATGACATTCGTCAGTCGGAAGGAATGAATGGCCTATTCAGAAATTAAAGCAGTAATGATTAAATATCATACTTGTATTATCCTATATTGGTCACAATCGGTCTCCAGAGTTTCAGTACGACTAGATTCTGGACAGAGAAGACCGTGATAGGAATGCGCTATTGTGCATACTGATATTTATATTCTCAGTTGCTGGATGCAGAGTTACGTAGGCCGGGTTTTGTTTATTGTTAACAGAGAATATCCTGATCAGCTAGCACGCATACTGACATGAATCTTCACTAATTGCTGATTACAAAGGCCCGTGAATTAAACAAGAGTTATACGGAGCGAACGCCAATGCTCGTTTCGGTTTTTTTCTACGTCAAAAAAGGGGCATTTTTGAATAATTATTAAGGCCAGAGTTATGTGACTTGATATATACATGAGTTCTGTTCCTAGAAACATGTGTACCAAGTATCATTTGAAAATAATGTACGGTTTTTGAGTTATGAGGTAATGTGTGAACGTTTTGCGACGACGCACAGACGCCAAGGGTTTCACAATGTACGGTTTGTGTTACGACTGATTCGCTGGTGCCCGCATTAACGGACATGAAGAACGGAAACTTAAAACACGATTTTAAAGAGCGGCGTAAAACACCGCACTCTTAACAAAAACAAACAAGCCCAGTCCCTTAGGTAGGTTTTTGTTTGGCGTGACCCGAATTGCGAAGTTGGGTTTTGAATAGATTCGCAGGTAGGAATGGCAGAAATCAGAATGAAATATCTCACTTATCGGCTATATGTCTAAATAAAAAGCACAGATCCTGAATTTTAATGCAACATAAAAAACAAATTAAGATAATAGAGATATACTTTGTAAAAAGAAATGTTTTACGTCAATCTTGCTCAATGACAAATTGTCTTTTCGTTCTACTGTGGTGAAATTCTTATTTCAGACGTATGTTGCTAGGATTACATTATATTGAGCTGAAAATGTGTGTGTGTGTGGGGGGAGTATCAGGTTTATATTTAATACTTATTACCATAAAGGCATAAACTAATGATGAATTGATAACACTGAACACATACATTACTTCAAAATACACGGATATATGATCATAGTTAAACATCATAGTTTGTTAATTTATGTATAATTGCCTTTACCCTTATTCTAAGTACTTTTAGCTTATATATTACATAGTATATACAGATATAAATGGGTATACTGTTTTGATATGTTATATCAGGCGACATTTTACATACATAAGTGATAAAATGATAAAAGACTTTTTCATATTTAAACGTATTGCTTGACTAATAAAAATCATCTTACTTTACATTTCATGTATCTTTTTACATGTATATACAGATGAAGATAAAACAAGTTTACTGAATTTATCTGTTCTACCAGGCGAACTATTTCCGTAAACCAATGATTACGGTATTGCTTCACAATATACGGCAATTGTTCTCATGTAAAAAATGTCTTCATTTGCTTATATAAGCTTATCTACAATTATTCTAGGTACTTGTTGCATATATATATTTACAAAAAAAAGGTACACAATGTTGGTCTTCTCACGAGACTACCGGATTTATACAATATTACAGATGACATATTGCTGTAGATCCGTAATACACTGATAAAAGAACCAGGTTTTCGCAATAACAATATATTTCCATATCAAAACGTCATGATTTGCTAATGCTATCGCCGAAACTGTGTAGTCTATACCATAAGTACGCCCAAAACAGTAAAACACTAGATTACTTTCAAACCTTTTACATCGTGAAACAACATCAACACTTATAAGGAACAGTTGATAGACGTCAAAATACACATGGAAGGAAGAGTTTTGTATGACCATCTCATGTATGAATAACTGTGGCACGAACCGACTGTAACGGCTGATCTGTATCTACAATGTTCACTAAGTACAGCCTGTATCTTACACACGGACGGACTGATAATCATTTATTCACAGGAAGGTCTTGACCCACAATTACCAATTACGACACATATCATTTGCATGTTTAACATCGCAAAGTAACACAGTTTTTCAATTGTAACATTGAAAGATAAAACATTCTTCAAAGCAGTTAAGAGTATACCGTTCTTATGCTGACTATTGCGTTATTGTATTAATAAAATTCAGGGAAATAATAGATTTGACTAAAAGTCCTATCTTGAATAAATAAATGGTTGGTCAAAAGGTCTTGGCAAAATAAGTTCTTTGTCAAAAAGTCCGGGTCAAAACGCCCATTGGCTAAAACGACAGTACACCGTAACGAGGATCTACACCATTTGTCCATGCAGGAACTCCAATTCGAGGAAGAGCTCAATGTTGCATGACACGTATCCAAATCATGTAGAATATAATGGCCGTAATGTAATCAGTACAAGCTAAGATTAGAAATGAGAAGTCTTGTTGAATAGGGACAGGGGGTCAGTTGAATATTGCCGATAAAAACATAATAGAATGATCTATTCCTACATTCACAACAAATTAAGTTTGTTTGAAACTTGCTTGTTCAGTAAAAGTATCATGTACCGATGTAGGCAAAGTGTACACAACTGTTTTTTAAATGTGGAACAAAATTCTCTAAGAATTGCAATGAGGGAGAACTTGTTTTAAAAAACTGTCAGTCAGAGGTATCGGAACATATGTTCTAAAAATCAATTAACAGATGTTTTTGTTTTTTTGTGTGTGGCGATCAATGATAGATATATCTTTTTTCTAATCGAGTTCTGATGGAAAAGCCAGGAATAGATGGTTATTCTATACACTATTTCGATTTGTTCTTTCATCGCATAGGTCTAGAGAGACTTATACCTATCTTGTATTGTGCATTTATAGAAATAACCCGCATGGCATATTAACTTCATAGAGCCGACTGATGTGCTTCACTTATATATTTGTGTTATATCATTATAAACAAAATGCGACTGTTTATTTTCCTTGTTTTATTTCCAATTAATGAACAACATAATTAAAAGGAAATGCCCGATGTGTTATTATCATTTTGTGAATACGGGCATAAGTGTTATTATTCTAACATTTAAATGAAACGCAGTATAATTATATATAACCAAACAAAAGTACTTTATTTGTTTTGGATCAAAATGGGATTACAGGCCCTGAGTTGGAAATGAATGGTTTATGCACGATTCCTTTCTGAGAGTCAGAAAGTGCGTGCATATATTTTGGCTTCATTGCTTAGAGTCTGATAAACACCAGAATGTATGACCAATGAAGATATTTACCGACTATGTTAATTCTAACCATTTCCCTCATATAGACGCTTTCAGACGGCTTTTTAAAAACATAGAAACAAAAGAAGAAATTGATCAAAACGTGCAATTTCTCCTTTTGCATCAATGTTTTCCACTTTTATCTATTTAATTATAGAGTTTTTCTATCTTTTGACAAAATATGTTCAAAGTCGTCTGCTGCAGAATTGTCGTATGATGGAAAGGGTTAACCGTCTTCCTCCAGTCAATCAATACGAGTGGTAGTCTTCTTTTGTAAAAAGCTGTAATAAAAAAAAAAGCCTTTTAAGGGCTTTGGAAACATAATTCGGTCTACTGCACATCACAGTTGGTAGACACTGTATTTCGCGAGAAAGCGTGCGTTTGTTTACATAGACACACTTATGTGTGATAAGAACATTCCCGAATGAAGCGTGTTTACCTATTTTATCAGAATTGTGGTTCGAATGATGCATTACAAGTCCGGGGTCAGTTTAAAGCGAATGGTTGCACATTGTATTTTATTACATGTTAAAGCCTAAGTGACATTTGCTCTAGTCGCTTTTGGTGATTCTGGGTACAATAACCTCCTGGAACATAGCAGGTTCCATCCGCATAAATGCTTTAAAGTCACCCCTGGACTCACGCACCAGCTTCTGCATCAGATTCGACAGGTTGTCGTAGAAGCCCAGGGGGATTCGCCGTAATAGCCGTGGTTTCACCCAAATCGTCCTTCTTTGTCTCTGATGGCGGGCCTGCCGCTGCTCCTCGAGGATAAGGGCTGCTATTATGTAGTCTCGGTTTCGATGCTCCCGCCTCAGCTGCATCTGCAGGTATCCCAGCCTAAGCCATAGAGGAGCAACCAGCGCCATCTATATACTATTTTGTGTTTAAACTTTCTGACAGATATGAATTATAATAAACATGAAAACATCTGGTTTATATACCTGCTCCATGCACGCTGCAGACTGCCACGGGGGCCGTACTCTTGGCGTGCGGTGAGCTTGTAAATATATCACAAGGCAATCGTACGGGGACCTTGGGGTTGCCCTAGGGAGCCCGTGTCAATCTTTAGGGGTTCGCAAAAGTAAATTGTCATTCATTAGACTCTAGGCCAGCCGCGCAAGGCAAGCTCGAGGCCACCGTACGCCCGACGTGTGGTCGCCATGGAACGGCTCTGCGGCATGGCTACGGCGTGTCTCATTGCTACGGCGAAACTAGAAATTAAAAGGTTGTAACTGCGCGCTATAATCATACGGCGACCCCTATGGCCTGTACAAATTAGTATACGCCCTAGGGTGACCCTGAGGCCACCCTTGATCCTCTGTCGCCGCCGCAAGTATCTCTCGATTTATGTTGCATGAGGAAGTACAGTTGACTTTTTATTCATACTCCCAAACAAAAATGCGGTGGTCGCAGGAATTCCACGGCCTTAAGACGGCCCTACGGAAGACTTAAGGCAGTCCTATTGTGGCCGTACTGGGGCCTTACGGTATGTGGTATACCCTGTCAACAACGTAATGCCCACGTACGGCTCCCGTACGCTCGCCGTACGGCACCCGCGTCATCACTACAAAGGCCGTACAGCAGCCGCAGATTTTCTGTCTGCATAAATTCAAAATACGCCGTGCGACTACCCTACTATATATGGCTGCTACAGTATGTGACCGTGGAAATGCTGCGGCGGCCGTATAAATGTTAGGCCCTACAGCCGCCGCGGCAAATGTGACTTAGGCATAAACGATGAGATACTGAGTTATATCAGTGAGATATAACCCATATCACTTACACCATGATTGATATACGTATGGCGTCATCTTCAAGGTCTCCGTTCATCTTATAATACACAAGTTATATATATAAAGAAATACGCAATGGGTATATTATTAGAGCGGATACAAGCATTGACATGTGATCAAAACCTTATCTTATCTATACCATTGTTTAATTCCGTATTCCGTGATTTTAACAAATCGGACTTATTGTCATTGGCTGGCATAGTGTATTAACCAAATACATTCACACAGATTCGTCCGCGTGTGAACAGATACGAATACACCAACAAGATTAATTGTATCATCATCAATTATCATAAAATAAAATTATTTTTTTTTGTTTTGAGTGGATACGCGCTCGTAAAAATATTCAATTGTATCACTTCTCGATGAGGTATAATCCTTATCCACGTAAAACATACCGATATCCTCTATATCTTAATAATTGGGTACATCCGCATTCAGAATAGCATAGGTGGCATATCGACCGATAATCAGAACGTAATAATTTTCATATCGTAACTTTTACTGCACCATAAAACCAGTGCCAGATAGCACAGATAGCATATAGACAGATAATCTATAACATTCAGAAGATTATATTTTGTTGTTCATCAATAAATAATTGCATCGTTAGTTTGTAACAATGTTATTGATGTGTGTACTAGACAGAGGTACAGTGAAAGAGCGTCGGCCTCTCGTACCAAAGGTCCCGGGTTCGAATCCTGTGATGAACTGCTTCTGACTTTGGTATTTCTCCACACAAACGGAGGAACGAGTACTGGTTTAGTCTACAGAAAACAGACATCGAGCTTGATATATATCAGATGCAAGCTTGTTGCGCAATCGATCAACAAATTTAAATTAAACTTATGATTTGGTCGAACCGAGCTAGCTTCAGTGTGCTCTCTCGAATCAGTACCTCCACAGAGCGACAACTTAATTTTTCAAACATCTGACAATTGTCGATGGAAAAACCTTGAACATCTGCCCCTGAACAGCCTTTGGAAATGTTGAAAGCTTCGAAGGGGGAGTGGCATGATTTGCTCATAACTCATAACTCTGTTTCTATCTACCATTAGAAAAGGTTGACCCCTTACATCATCACCTCTAAAGATCGACTGACTAAGCGTTTCCACATCTGCCGAAAATTTACGGAAATACCTTGAACAAAACAACAACAACAATGATATATCTTTGGATGGAGAAATATCACCCTTTCCTACATAAATATCGACGTGATCTGCATGCAGACATGAAACAGAATGTTTCTACCCAGAAATGATATACCTCTAAACTCATTAATTCTTTTTAGAACGACAAAACTAATATTTCCTATATCTGCCGAGAATCAATTGAAAAACCCTACACAAAATATAGATAATATATCATGGGATGTCGTATCTTCTCCTTTTCCCCCAATGAACACCAACGTTTTTCTGCATGCATATGCGTTAACCCTTTCCCTCATATGACAAATCTGCAGCAGCAAATCTCTCACAAGTTTAAAAGCCGTCTGCTGCAGAGGCGTCAGACAGCGTCTATATGAGGAAAAGGGTTAAACTGTGTTTCTGTCAGATAAATTTCTAAACAGTGTCACCTCTGTAGAACGGTTGCATGACCTTTGACCTCCTCCAGATACTTTTCTGGAGACAGTACATTGGAATAACAAACATCCTTCTTCATGTCAACAAATGTCAGTCCTCAATTGACTGACCTCAATTTAGGTTTCAATGTGACAATGTGACATCTCATTAAGAACATCTCAGTGCGTCATAAACTTACAAACAAATTATTGTTTGCTTAAAATTGGATTACCAAACGTAAGTAACACATTAACAGGGGGGAAGTTTGATAGCCCGTTTCATTTATAACAGTGCAGGGCACAAGCGATTAGAACACTGGTATTTAACACGCAAAGCATGTCAACCATTTAACTGGCCAGTCATATCTGTTTCTTTTTGTTTACATGGCGTTTTATGCCATTTTCAGTTATTTAACGGCGCTTCCCGATTGATTAACCAAATTTAACTGGTTCATTTATCCTGAACCTAGCGAGCCAGTTATACTACCACAACAATCTCCGAGGAGGGGAAGCCAGTACTGCATTTCTTAAAGTATGTATGACCCGGCCTGGGACTTAATGAACTCGCGATCGCCCGCTGTACAATACATGCGATCACAGTGTTTCCTGATTGATGGCACACTGAGTTTATCGTATTGGGATTCGAACATTAGAAAAGTTAATGTCCATGTTTCGTGTTTTGTGTTGATCCGGGCAGTAAGGGTTTCCTTAGGATGCTTGTTATTTCCTCTTGCCTTTAATTAACCCTTTCCCTCATATAGACGCTTTCTGACGCCTCTGCAGCAGACGGCTTTTTGAAAACATAGTGACA
>JAUELF010277180.1:0-10595 GCA_031471495.1 Clinocardium nuttallii | reverse complement strand
CAGATCAGCCTGCGCGGTCCGCGCAGACAGATCCGGGCCGACACAATCCGCCTCAGGGGGATAAAGATATAGAGTAATGATTCCTGAAACAGAAAATCCACAAGAGGCGAACTATACACTATACAGGTAAGCTTACGCGGCATGCTTAGGCTGATCAGGGTCGACACTTTACGTCCATAATGTGTTTTTTTTGAGACACTGCTCATATAACCGCTGATCAAGTTTCCACGAGTCTACTGTACGTTATGATTCAATTTCTATATTTTCAGACATGTCACTCACGACACGATACCATAGTATTCACCGGACCGGAAATACAAGCTCACGAAATGGTTCTGAAATGGCAATCTTCGCCGGATGTGGAAGGCAGCGTCATTATAAGGTATACTATTTACATATTACCAATTAACTCTTTCTTTGAGTTTAATTTATACACAATGCTTTAATGACTTTCTTCCCACTCTGATCGATTTCCCCGATCTGTTAACGAATCAAATCCTTACAATTGAAGAAATCATATAGACAATGTTACTTTAGCAATTTTAAAACATATTACTCTATATAATGTTTATAAAGTCAATGCGACATGCGTCATTCGTCTTCCACCAATGGGCTTAGTCTATGTGGAAAAGCAGCCAGTTCCTTGGACAGATTGTTGTATGTTGAACTGGTGTGAGAAAACCAGGAAACACATGAGTAGGTGAACTGGCCGCCGTGATATGACTGGAAAAATGTCAAAAACGGCGTTAAACCCCAATTTATCAATCAATATAATGAAACTGTTTGTTTTCCAGGGGTACTGTTATCGAGAATGACGAAACATTTTGGGTGAATGTGTACAGCAACAGACTGAAGGTTTACTTTTCCGATATCCGAACAGAAACGGATGAACTGAGAAATGCCGTGTCTGAAACACTGGAAGGTTTTAACGGCCCATTGGAGACGATTGAGGAAGTACTACAACATCAAGGAGTTCGAACAGTACAGAAAATAGGATCCACTTCAGACGTCGAAGATGATGTTCTTATTAAAGTTGTACCTGCGGAACTTGATAATGAAGTGCCTATAGATGAGAAAGAAATTCCACAAAAGGTCCTGGAGGAAAAATATCTATATTCCGAGATGAATAAGTATCCTTTGGAATTCGAGACCCCAATACCATCTGAATTCATTGGTACACTGATGAAACTAGCAGGAGGTGGTGGGGGAAGAGGCGGGGGAGGCGGTGGCATTGGTTCTATGCTTAGTATGGTAAAAGGTGCCAGTGCGGTCGGTAGTTTGCTAGGAGGAGGTAGAAAGAAGAGTAGTGGTAGTAGCGGCGGGGGTGGTGGGTTGCTTGGGTCATTGTTAGGTCGAGGTGGAGGAAGCAGAGCATCGGGTCCAGATCTTGGGGCCTTAGCACCGCCACCATCTGGTCTTCCTCCTAGCAGGGGACCTCTTACAATAACACCAACTGATGAACCATCTCTTGCAGATTTACTCGGTGTTGACCCGTCAACAGTAGTTGAAAATACACCAAGAGCTGCACCGGGAAGAAACAACCCATTGGCTGGTCTATTAGGGGGCGGGTCCAGTGGCGGAGGAGGGGGCGGCCTTGGAAGCCTGTTTGGTGGTCTAACTGGTGGAGGAGGCGGAGGAGGTGGGGGCGGTCTTGGTAGCTTGCTAGGTGGTCTAACCGGCGGAGGAGGTGGGTCTTTGAGTAGTCTCGCGTCAATGGCATCCCTGGCAGGACCATTATCAGGACTATTAGGTGGTGGGAAAAAAAGCAAACAAAACTCAATGCCGCCTCTACCAGGATTCGGTGGTGGATTTGGTTCATCGCCACCTGGATTTGGTGGAGGAATGGGCGGGGGAATGGGCGGAGGAATGGGCGGTTTTGGTAATAGTTTCGGAGGCCCTGGCGGAATGAGCAATGGCTTTGGTGGGTCACCATCGCCCTCCTTAGATCTAGTAATTGGCATGATGCAACAGCAACAGTCACAGATCATGGCTTTGCAGAATCAGCTCTCGGGTAATAGCGTTTCTAACAGAATGGGAGGCTTTGGTAATATACCAATGTCGTTTGGACAACTGGCCAATGCTAATCTTCTTGGAACTCCAGGACAGTCTCAAAATCAAAACACTTTCGGACAATTTAATCAGATGCAAGGCAATGGTTTGCCACAAAACAACTTCGGAGGAATGAATAGAGGTTCAATGCAAAACAACTTTGGAAATAACCAGGTGACACAAAATCGTTTCCAACAACAAAACAGGTTCCCTCAGCAGAATCAGTTTGGAAACCAATTTGCACAGCAACCAAATAATCAATTTGTACAGCAACCAAATAATCAATTTGTACAGCAGCCAAATAATCAATTTAGACAACAACCGAATAATCAATTTAGACAACAACCGAATAATCAACCTGGACAACAGTTCAGTAACAACCAATTTGGACAACAATCGAACAATGGTGTTGGAATGCAAAATAATAATAATGTTGGAAGGCAACAGCAAGTTGGACAAAACCAGTTCGGACAGTCGAATCAAAACCAAGGAGGAGTGGACTCTGCTATACTTAGCGAATTGGTGAAGCAGAATAGATTACTAATGGAACAATTACAACAAGGTCAAAACCGCGGTCAGCAATCCGGTGGTACTTTAAATCAAAATGCGCCACCACAATGGCAAAATAATGGCAACACTATGAATGGACCTGCGAATACATTCGGTGGAAATACTGGTAATGGTTTACAAAACGCACCCCCTCCGACGCAAAACAGTTTTCCGAACAACGGTGTCGTGAATCAAGGAAACATGTCTCCTCAAAATCAGGGGAGTATACCGACTGGTAACGGAGGATTTGGTGGAAATAATGGTAATATCCAACCTACTAATGGAAACCAAATTCAAACGAATGGAAATGTCCAATCAAATAATGGAATCCAAGGTCAAACGAACAATCCAAGTAATTTTCCGTCCAGTCAACAAAATACTCCACGTAATTTCCAACAGGCTTCTAACAACGGCTTTGGCCAAGATAATGCACAATTCCCCAATAGTAACAATCCAGCAACATCTGGTACTTTTAATAATGGAGCATTCAACAACAATAATAATAATAACAACAACAATTTTGGTAATATACCACAAAATCCATTCGATGGAAACAACAACAACGCCCCTCCTGGTCAGACACCATCAAGTCCGTCCAGTATGTTTGGTGGGGATGGTAGTAGTTCGTTAACGAATCTTTTCGGAGGTGGCGGCGGTGGAGGAACGTTGAGTTCACAGCTTGGTGGTATGTTTGGAAGTGGTCAAGGAGGAAATGGAGGTAACCCTTTTGCAGGCCTTCTTGGTGGTGGCTCGGGTGGTAATGGAGGTAACCCTCTTGCAGGCCTTCTTGGTGGTGGTTCTGGGGGCAATAACGATAACCCACTTGCAGGACTTTTCGGTGGTGGTTCTGGGGGAAATAACGATAACCCACTTGCAGGGCTTTTTGGCAGTGGACCACCTAGCCCCGGTGGAGGCGGTATGAATGACGGTATTTCTAGCCTTCAAGGAAATATAGACACGTCTGCTATTAATGGAATGCTTGGTCAGATGGGTATGGACGGTGGAAAAGGAGGTGGTATCGAGAGTCTTCTCGGAAATGTTGACATGAATGCCATGCAAAATGCGTTGTCGGGACAACAAGGCGAAGACTTAATGGGTTCAATTAACGGCCTTCTCAGCGGACCCCAAGGCGGCGGCTTGATGGACGCAATGCAGGGGATGTTATCGGGAGATCCAAATGCTGGAGCAGGCCTTGAAGGTCTCCTTTCAGGATCGAACTCAGGCGATTTAGCGTCGATGGCAAAGCAAGCTGAAGGCCTGTTTTCACAATCTGGTCTTGACCCAGGCCAGCTTATTGCACAAATGATGGGATAATTGCGTTTAAATTCTTGAACTATATACTTTTGATGTGCTTAAATAAATCTCAAACAAGTTTTGAATTAAAGTATTCCTCATGTATATGTATTATAGGGAATATATATAGGAATTAGGAGGAATGTGAAGACTTAAGATATTCATTTGCTAGCATTTGTTATCGAAGTTGTAGATGAGTATTAGCACATCTTAAACAAGATCATTTGAAACATCAAGAATAAACATTTTGTTAACCCTTGAATGAAGACATATCAAGGCAATGCGTTTTTCGACGCATTTTATAACACAGTATACCATGATCAGTTGTTGAAACGTGCAGTCCAATCTTGTGTATATGTTTTGTTTTTAAATACATTAATTCATTCAGCAAACTAATCTGTATAATTAAGGTGTGAATCTTCATTCAGGTATGGCAAAAATACACTAAGAAAGTAGCATGATAAACAAACAGTATAAATGCAAAAGACACGAAAAAAAGATATAATGTGTTTTGTTTTGCAAAATTCGGAAAGCGTGTAATACGTATAACAATCACTGAGATGAACTAAATGAAGGATGGAAGAAATATCATGTGAATATATATGTACATGTATAATTCAGAAGTTCAATGTTTCCCATTCGATGTGTCGTGTTTGGCGACCTGGAGCATGTCCCGGTAGCGTAGTCGTTAGCGACACAGGGGCTGTCAATACATACGTTGTGAGTTTAAACCCCAGATAGCCCAGCATTCTTTCTGACGTTTGACAAAAATCACGGCAAGTGGCATTCGTCTTCCACTATTTGGCTAAACGTCTATGTAAAAAACAACAGCAAATTGCTTGGAAAGTACTGGTGTGATAATGTTATGAATCACATGGGTAGGTGACCTGGTCTCCTTTATATGACTGAACAAATATTATAAAAAGTGTTTAACGCCAATCGATTAATCAATTAGGCGACAAAGGCACACCAGTTTTGTTTTCACTTTAAAACGTTTATGTTGTTGAGTTTGTACGCGGCTTTCTAAGTAGTTAAGTTATATAACGGCGTTACCTAGGTAGACTAACACTACTACTGGCACATTCATCCTGAAACCAATGAGTCAGTCGTAAAACATACCCCATACCTCTGAGCACCAAATGGCGGAAAGCCATTATTACATTTATATAAGTCATTGGTATGACCCGACCAGAGGTCAAACCTGAGACTTCCTGCACACGAGGACGCTCTACCACATTAGTGGTGGAGTGGTAGAGCGTCCTCAGATGCAGGAGGTGTACTGTATGTAAATCCAACCAGACACATACTTGCCCGAGGAATTCGCCGTAGCCGAGTGGTTAGCGTCGGAGATTTGGAACCGGGCGTCCCGGGTTTGATTCCAGTCGCGACGGTCATCGTGGCGTACATATCTCCTGGCCTAGAACCGGTTTTTCATCACCAAGAGATCATGAATAAGTGAACTGACATCGTGATATAACTGAAATAATGTATAACAAATACTCGTCTAATACTCATGTATTATAGCATTGAGCCAGTGCGTGAGAAACGATACACGTAAGCCTTTGTGAACAGTACAAGATCAAACGGTGCATCCATACAGTCTCATCACGATCTGCACTCTTCACATATAACTTACACAAGCATGTACGAAGATTCTTGTGATCTGACCCTACATTGTTCAGAAAAAAATACTTGTACCTTATATTATGCGCGGCCTCAAACAGTTATATTTGTTTTTGTTTTTATCGATATCTTATTAAAGGACGTCATGCATACAATGAGTGGAAAACATTTCAATCTGCGAAAATAATTAAAACTAATATAGTTTCATAAAGAGCAACGGTTGATTAGCATCGCACAGAAATATTGTGCAAATGATTAACCGGAGGACTGTGAATACACCAATCAGTCAACTGTACACGATTGACTGTTGAATTGGCTGGTGTTTAACGCAACGTTCAACATGTTTTCCGTTATATCACGGCGTTTCATTGGTAAGTTACCAGTTATACTGGTCCGTTTATCCTGACATTCAGCCTGTCAGTCGTATTGCTAACCCTCAGCCTGTCAGTCGTATTGCTAACCCTGCAACATGAGCGCCAATGAGAGGAGTCATTACTACCATTGTTTAAGTCGGGGATCCTCCGAGGTGGACGCTTTATAAGTCGGGGATCCTCCGAGGTGGACGCTTTATAAGTCGGAGATCCTCCGAGGTGGACGCTTTATAAGTCGGGGATCCTCCGAGGTGGACGCTTTATAAGTCGGGGATCCTCCGAGGTGGACGCTTTATCACCTCACCGCAGATACGGTCAACTGTTCTCTTATCGTAGGTAGACACAGTACTTTAATGACTGTTTGTTTTGTGGATTTTACACCCATATCAACATCATTTCAGTTACAGTATATAACAGTTTCCTTAGTCGTTTTCAAAAGAGTACTATGCTCAGAAATGTGCCTTGCCAAAGGGCACTCAACCATGACTGCCGCGGCTGGGGAGCACGGGACGCTCGGTTCCAAATCATCGACGCTAACAAATCAGCCATTTTTTAAGTAGAGGGACTGGATAATATAAACATTCACGACGCTATCGAGTCCAGCTCTTTCAAAGTACAATGGACTGATAGTTGATTGGTTGAAATTAAACGCGATTGTTTCAACATTAGTTTAGTCATATCGCGTTTACCAGTTCACTTACTCATGTAGTTCACGGCTCAACACACACTAGTCTTTACAAGCAACTTTCTGCTTTTCCACGTAGACGTTAGCCAATTGCGGAAAGACGAATGACGCATCGGAAAATTAATTTGCACATCACAAATGTAACTGATCAATATTGATTTGTCATTTAAAGTACCGTAAACAATGTTAATTAAGGTCATTCAACAGATACACATATAGTGGAATTAGATAGCGTTATATTTAATTCACTGTTGAAATGTTAGATTTAATAACATAAACGCCTAAATTTGTTATTTGTGTTAACTGTATATTTAAAAATACCATCGTAATGTATATACTCTCTGTTTTCTCATTGTTAACATTTATATTAGCCAAAGGCGTGTAAATGCTGATTTTACCGAATAAAACATAGTGCAGGTCAACATCAGTCTATCCGGATGTGCAGGTAACACTTGAGCGACACTGTTTGCAAGTGCCTCATGGTTGATAATCCTAAGGCAGGGCTGATATGTTCACCATTGCATCAAGTCATGTTTATAAATAAATCATTCATTATTATAAGACGTGTTCTTGTTTGCTTTGCATTACCGGTGGAATAATAATGCGGGTGTAAATACTTGATATGAGCCGTCTCGCGAGAAAACCAACATTGTGGTTTATCTGCGTAAAGTGTCGACCCTGATCACTCTAAACATGCCGTGCAGGCTAACCCGGACAGACACGTTTCGCCTATTGTGGAGTTTCTGTTTCAGGAATCATTTCTTTATACCTCTATCCCTCGGAGACGGAATTATCGGCCCGGATCAGTTGGCGCGGACAGCGCAGGCTGATCTGGTCGATACATTACGCAGATGCCATAATGTTTGGTTTTTCGCGAGCCGGCTCATTAATTATGTTAAAATTGCACATACGCCAATAAGCCAACCAATTATAATATGGCACGAACGGATTATACCAAAGTCTAACGAAATGACAGTAGCGATATTTAGTCTTGAGTCCGGGTTAGGGGTGCGGCAGATTAGCACGAGGGAACGGCCAAAGAAGACGAATGACGCATGTCAGAGTGACTTTTATCAAACGTCGGAAAGATTGTTGGTCGGGCTGCGGTTCGAGCTCACAACCCCATGATTGACAGCCCGCGTCCCTACCGACTGAGCTACCGGGACTCGACAAAAGCTACACAAACGGATTCGTCAGTGTCTGGTGGATAAACTTGCTGTAGTAAATTGTAGTACTATGTATGCAATGACGCGACATGTGTATATACGCGGGAGCGGGGTTTAAACAGCCATTCTAAACTATTTATACTTTTAAATTACAAAGGAAAAGCAATAATATGACTTGTGTATACATCATAAGAGGTGTAAACGAGTCTACAAACAAATACAATCCCAGGAGGTGGGTTTCCGTGTGACCTATATAGTCATAATGGTAACAAACTGAACTACGCATGGAAATCAACGAGCCGATAAATGAAGCATAATTTATGCAAGCACACATCATGCGTTTATTTGTTTAATTTGAGTTTTACGCGGTTTTCATTCAGTTATATCACGGCGACAGTTCATTTATGCATGATCCCTGGGTAAACAAACCAGTACTAGAAAATGTGCCTTGCCCACTCCATCCTGATCGAAGTGATGCGACTGGTGTTCGAAGAGCCCGGGACACCCGGTTTCAAATCCCCGGATCCCAACATCAGTTTAAAGAGGGTATATATACAATAAACCCTTCCGTGCGAAATATTACAATTTAGCATTTATGAATAGTGTAGATTCAGATCCCATTAAACATGTATTCAATAGATCAGAACCTACACATGTCTAAACAGAAGCTTGTACACGAAACATGTGAACAATGAAAATACCCGACCAGACTGCTCAGATGTACTGGCTGATAGGGATCTATACGGTTTATGCACGGACATGAACATGACTGGGCCGTCCCACGAGAAAACCAACAGTATGGCCTCTGCGTTATATATCGACCAGATCAGCATGCGCAGTCCGCGCAAGCTAATCCGGGCCGACATATTCCGTCTCAAGTGGATATAAAGCAATGATTCCTGAAACAGAAAATCCGCAGGAGGCGAAAAGTGTCTATCCGGTTTCGCCTGCGCGGCATGCGTAGGCTGAACCGGATCAATATTTGACGCAGAGTCCACACTATTGATTTTCTCATGGGACCACTCATGTATATCTTCACACTATTACGGGGATCAAACGTCGAGTGCCTTGTGCAAATTGTTTACAGTGCCTATGCGTATATATTATTGCCTCTGCCTTACATATATCGACCAGATCAGTCAGCGCAGTCCGCGCAGGCTATTCCGAGCCGACACATTCCGTATCAGGTGGATAGAGGTATTAGAGTACCTGAAACAGAAAATCCACATAAGGCGAAACGTGACTGTCCGGGTTCGCCTCCGTGGCATGTGAAGGCTGATCCGGGTCAATACTTTACGTAGAGTCCACACTGTTGGTTTTCTCGTGAGACGGCTCATGTACTAGTACGGGGGTCATAGTCGAGTGCCTTGTGCAAATTTGTTTACCGTGTCTATGAGTCATGCCCCATTTTTCGAACAGTGCGGAGTCGGATAAACATATACGGTTATATATATCTCCTAAATAAAATCGGCGTGTTTACTTTGATTAAGCAACACGCGCTCTGTGATATCGTTCACAGAGGCAAAGTCATTGATATGATTCTATTATATACCACAATATAGGGTAAGAGGGTCAAATAATGATTTGAGAACAACTAAAACGCCGTTAACTAGAGCCCTGCATGATACACTTTCAGGGACCCATGTTTACATTCAAGCCTGACGGAGTGTATATTCATTAACGTTCAAACGATCATATATACACGTATGTATTCGTACGTTCTCTTTACAAATTGATCACATCCTCTGCAATACATAGACTGTGAAACGAGATAAACAGGTAAATTAACACATTTTTTATTTTTTATTTCATTGTATTTTTTCGTATTTATAATACTGACCTTATCATATTCTTTGTACAACGATGTGAATGATTTTGAAGAACCCGCATGTTCATTCAAAATTCAGAATTATTTTTTGAAAATATATTTGAATCATTTTGTTAAAGAAAGTTTTTTGATTGCCTTTTTTTTATGAATATATAATTTTGTAATCAAAATAATGTGTTTAATATATCAAATACACACACATGTATGTATTGACGAAGGTAGCCATTTCTATGACCTACGATTTGTAAACATATGCAAATATGATTAGAATATTGACCATTGTTTTATATGTGCATAGTGTTACAAATGCGTAATCTCTCAACAGAAAGTTGTATCACTGGTCCAGGTTTCTGTACTCTAAATGCGAGGTTATATTTTGACTGTGAAATATGTAACGGCGATATATTGAGACTAGTTGTATCACCAAATATCGAACGGTTAAATATCAAATTAACATCAACAGGGCATATTATGTTTTGAATGATGTATTATCATGACATGTAAGATAAATGAATGGATAGCTCGCCTCTGTTTACTTTTTTCGCCATACAAACTGCCGCCTCGGTTGTGTAGCAGTAGAGCATCCGCCTCGGGTGCCGGAAATCGTGGGTTTGATCCTGTGTCGCGTCATACACTAGACTATAAAAATGTTAGTTATGACTACCCTTCTTGGCGCTCAGGGTTGCCGTGTTAGCATTACGACTGACTGGCTGATGTCAGGATAAACGGACCAGAAGTATTGGTAACTTATCCAGGAAACGCCGTGATATAACTGAAACATTGTTGTTGCGACGTAAAATAAAAAATAAAAACCAATCAATCCATTTGCAAACACCTTTTGACGCATCTGCAGCTCATAACTTCGAAAGAATGTGCGAAAGTGCAGAAATGATTAGCAGAATTAATTCTATCCTTCAAGTCACAATGGTCTCAACAATATTGAATAATCAAAAGCCGCGAGAAAACCAACATTATGGCATCTGCGTAATGTATCGACCAGATCAGCCTGCGCTGTCCGCACAGACTGATCC
>JAUELF010277169.1:0-10595 GCA_031471495.1 Clinocardium nuttallii | reverse complement strand
ATGAGGGGCGCAATTTTCTCCTTTTCCACAACGTTTTTCAAAGTCATAGATCTTCTGCATAAAGAATATAAAGTATCGACCTTTTCCCATAAACAGCAAATCTGTAGCAGACGACTTTGAAATCATCATGGCAAAAATTTGGGGGAAAAAATCCAAAAAATGGGAGTTTAATCATAGAGAAGAGTTAAAAACATTGTGATAAATGAGCAATTTCTCTTTTTGACAAAATGTATTTAAAAGATGTTTACTGCATATGCATCAGATAAACCTGCTTTAGGAGTGGGTGGAAGCATTTAGATTTTAACTTTGTCGGCCAGTCCAAGATTTCTGTGTTGTACATAGCTCCAAAGTATTTAACCAAGAATGATGAAATTTTATGGAATGTTTTCCCACTTGCAGATGCATTTTGACGCAGCTGAAGCAGACAACGTTTTAAAAATAGAAAAAGGGTTAATTATTTATTTTTTTCTTCATGACTGAATTATGTTTCATATCATTGAAATTCTTCAGAGAAAGAGGACAGCAGCAGAGCGAGCCAAAGAGAATTATCAGACGGGTTGTTGGTCAACAGGGAAGAGATGGGCAGACGATGCTCCAAAAGAGGAATTAGATCCGGACAATGTGAATCTTATGAATATCGGGGCATGTGGCGTTTTTGTACACGGACTGGAAGATGAGTTTTCTGGTAGGTATCATATGCCCCTTTCACCTATACATTAGGTAAAAATATCAAAAAAATCTGTATCAAAGAAATTATTATAATTAAATAGAGTTGACAACAGTATGACTAAAGGAGAAATTGATGAGCAATTTATTTCTCTTTTTGTCACATTGTTTTGAAAAGTCATCCATTGCAGAGTCACCAGAAAGAGTCTGTTTGTGAGAAAGGGTTAAGGAGTATTATGGCACTCTGGGTATCCATGGGTTTGATCACTACTTGCCAAACTTTCTTTTCTGTTCAGTCATCTTGAATCAATTTCTACCAATTTTCACAGGTAAACAGCTGGGATAGAAAGCTGCCATTGGATTGTATTTTGGCATGTCTATTGTAAATGTCAAGGTTACTGCTGCCAAACATAATTTTACTGATATTAATGATTAAAAAAGTCACTCTGAAAACCTTTCTTCATGGCATGTATGGCTTTTCGTTTAAATCATTTCAGAGGTTCGAAACTGCACCCTAGACTCAATGTGCGAGCTAGCTTCCCAGTCGTACAATTTTTCCATCCTTTGTCAAGACAGTATTGTTGATATGTTCAATGATGAAATAGAGAGTGTGCGACTGAACGCCATCAACAGCTTAAAAAAGCTTAGTCAGCATTTAGAACTGCGAGAAGATCAGCTGGATGTAATGCTGGGCGTTCTACAGGTAACTTTGTTTTAGCACATTCAATTGTATCATGATATTGCTTTACCCTTTCCCACATACAGCAGTGTCCTATCAACAACAAGGGGGAATTTTATTGGAGAATTGATTTTATGATCAAATTGAGGCATTTTTCCTCATTTGTCTTTAAAAAAAGAAAAAATCCATATAGGGGAAGGCTACTGGTTGCCTGGGAAGAATGTTGTGTGGTGTGCTGGTCCGAGAAGTCTAGGAAATACATGTTAAGTGAACTTGTTGGCATGATATAACTGAAATACCATTTAGCCCTTTCCCACATACAGGAAATCTGTAGCAGACAACTTAAAAACAGCTAGAAGTCTCTCATAATGATGGTATAATTATCGAAAAGAGTTAAAAACTTTATGGCAAAAGGAGAAATTTCTCATGATAAGCAATGTCTCCTTTTGCCACAATGTTTTCAATAGTCTGTCTGATGTGTCAAAATGCGTCTGCACATGGGACATGGTTAACTCCAATCATTCTACCAGCTGTCTAATGGTTTATAATTTCAGGACAGTTCATATGTGTCCCGTTTATCACTGAGGGACATGTTATGCGAGATGAAACTCGCGACAAAGGAGTGTCTGAATATATGTGTAGTGGCGCTGTTACAAAATCTAAGACGTTATCCTGAAGATCGCATGTCAATATGGAAGTTAGTATGAATTTTTTATTTTTTTATCAGGGCTCCAGATAAAATGTAATTCATGTTTTAATAACCTAATTCGATCCATAGACCCTATGTATTTGGTACTTAGCCCTTTCCTACTTTCAACAAATCTGCAGCAGAAGACTGAAAATATGTAGGTAAATTATGGAAAATCTCTTAAAATGTAAGATCAACTATCTAATAAAGCTCAAAACATCGTGGCAAAAGGAAAAATGCTTGTTTTGATAATTTTATACTACAAAATGTGATCCTCTATAAATAGTTCATTCATCATCTATTATTATCCCATAATTTTATACAGGAACAGTTATCGTCTATAAGTGTACTGTGCTTATATACTACAGATGTGTTTTCCTATTAGTATACCCCTCTTTATACCTCTGATGTAAACCATTATGAATTTACTTCATTTTAGTAGAACAGATGTTATTCTGTACTGATACCATACTTTTCTACTACAGATGTAAACCACTATGCATTTACTTTACTTTAGTACAACAGATGTTATTCTCTAATCATACTTTTCTACTACAGATGTATGCAGTTCATAGGAAGGAACAGTCCCCATCTGGCCCTGCCACTGTTACCCGAGTTTCTGTGTCTACATCCTTACTTTGATACCCCAGAACCAGAGATGGATGATCCAGCTTGTATCCTTTCTCCAAAACCTTGATATATTCCTCCTTTCATAACAGACAAACAAAATGCCAAAATATTTCTTAGTGTGGGAAAGGATTAATATTCAACTTTAACACTTTCTCGCATACAACAAATTATAGCAGACGACTTTGAAAACATAGTAACAAAAACCTGAAAAATCTCCATAAAAGATATCTTAATTGTTAGATAAAGTTGAAAACATTGTGGCCAAAGGAGAAATTTCACCTTTGGCGACAATGTTTTCAAAAGTCGTCTGCTGTTATTGCGTCTGCAGGTGGGAAAGAGTTAAACAACAATAGAGGTAAAGGAGATATTCCTGAAAACTAGCATTTTTTTTACTGAGATGTTTTTAAAGCTGGTGAATCTGCAAGTATCATATTAGATAAACAATACTGCACGTTCATCAAGATACGCCTGTATGTGGGTAAGGATTAATGCCTATAACATTTGCTTATTGAAACAAAATTTGGGTGAAGAAGATATTCCCTAACAGTAAAAACTTTTCCTTTACTGCATGCAATTTTTCCCAATTCTGTATGAAAATAACACTTTCAAATTTTCTTTTATTCAATTGTTTTCATAGCAGAGAAATTTGAAATCATCTTTCCCATTTACAGACAATCTGCAGTAGTCATCTTTTGAAAATATTGTGGCAATGAGCAATTAAGTCCTTTTGCCACAATATTTTCAACTTTATTCAATAGTTATGTTTTCATTAATAAAGATTTTCCATAATTTTTACAAGTTGATTTAAAATTCGTCTTACACAGATACGTCAGCAGGCAGGCAAGATCTATGTAAACTGTTTGGAGATGACGTTTATCTTGATTATCACACCATTTGTATTTTAGTTAACCTTGCAAATTAGTAGTACATGAATTTTGCATTTATAAGGCTTGCAATCAAGACAAAATCCACTGCAGGTACCGAATATACATAAGAAAGTTATTTTTCACAGAAATGACAACTGATTTTCTTAAACACAATAGTCGAGCCCAGGTTCTTTAATTGGTAGTGACATGGCATGTCAATCCGGGTTTGTCAACAATCTTTCTGACGTTTGACAAAAGTAAATGTGACGAGCGCCATTAATTTTGCACAAATGGGCTTACAGTCTATGTGGAAGCCAGTTGCTTTGAAAGACTGTTATGTAGATGACTTGTGCGAGAAAGCCAGGAAACACAAGGATAGGTGAACTGGCTGCCACAATTTCATGATATCATGACTGATAATTGTGTTAATAATCAATCAATCAATGAATCTTTAACACGGTACAATCAGATATCAGTATATTGGTGCTAGTGTTTAATGCAGCAGCAGGCAATAGAACGGCACTTCCAATGTTCCAGGAGCATACATGGAGACATTATATGTATCTGCGTGACAGTATTCCGGAGATGGTGCCCCAGTTACAGGTATTTATGAGCAGTTAGCCTGGAACACCAACCAGCATAACAAATTAATTGCCACCTGTATCTGTGTAATCTGATCTGAACGCACTTTGTCAGATTCTTGAAACCATTTGAGACTGATTAACCCTTTTCCACATACAGCGATTTCTGACCCATCTGCAGTAGATAGCTTTTGGAAACATTGGAAAAATTGCTCATAATTAGCAATTTCTCTTTTTGCTACTATGTTTTCTAGATTATTTAATAAATCTTCCTTCATTTATAGAGATAATCCATATTTTTGACTAAATGTTGTAACACTTTCGCACATACAAAATCTGCTGCAGACAACCTTGAAAACAGTGACAAAAACCTGAAAAATCTCAATAGAAGATTTGGCCAAAGAAGAAATTGCTCATCGTGAGCAAATTCGACATTGGCCACAATGTTTTAAACAATCACCTGCTGCTATTCATTGCGTCAAAATGTGTCTGCAGGTGGGATAGGGTGAAAAAATAGTCTGCTCTGTGTTGTATGTGGGGAAAGTTTTAGGGACAGTGAGCAATGCTCCATAAAATTATATAATCTTGTGTAGATGCACTGACTGTTCTAAATCTCAACTTTTGTTAAACACCTTTTGATTATTTTTTTCTAGGGCATGACTAATTTAAACATCCGGGGTTCAATCTTGGTGTGAAAATATCTTGTTTAAAATGTCAGAAATCTCTCTTAATGCAATTGGAATTATTGAACAGACTTGAAAGCACTTTTGCTATTAACTGAAATATTGCTCATTTTGTGTAATTTTTAGCTCCACTGGCTAAAAGCCAGTCGAGCTTATGTCATGGCGAATTGTCCGTCGTGCCTGCGTCTGTGCTTTAACTTTTTCTTTAAACGACTTCTTCTCCCTAACCCCTTGGCCAATTTGGTTGAAACTTTGTAGGAAGCATCCTCTCAATGTCCTCTACTAAATTCCTTAATTTTTTTTTGATCAATTTAAAATTCTGGTTACCATGGCAACCGAAAGAAAAAAATAGTGAAAACTGTAGAAATGTTCCTTGGGTGACCATTCATTAGATTCCTTCAAGAAATGTTGATTGGTTGAAAAACATGGCCATCAGGAGGCGGGGCTATTTTGCCTTATATGGCTATAGTGAAAACTTAAAAAAAAATCTTCTCCGAAAGTTTCAGGCCGATTTTTAAATAATTTTGTGAAAATGTTCCTTGGGTGACCCTCTATCAGATTCCTTCAAGCATTGTTAATTGGTAAAAAAACATGGCCGCCAGAGGGCGGGCTAATTTGCCTTATATGGCTATAGATAAAACTTAAAAAATCTTCTCCTCCGAAAGTGTCTGGCCGATTTTCAAATAATTTTGTAGAATTTTGTCAGATTCCTTTATGCCTTGTTGATTGGTTGAAAAACATGGCCCCCAGGGGGCAGGGCTGTTCGGAGATTTGGCTGTGGAGCGATACTGGCCCTCTTGGGCCTCTTGTTTTTGCATCACCAACCTCCATTATCTGTCTCTTATTATATCTATTGATCAAGGTTTGACTTTTGCTGTTGACAGAGAAATCTATCTCATTGTTTGTGTCGCCTTTCTTGGCAGGGTGATATCCATGAAACTAAGGTTAAAAAAAAAAAGGTTTAGTTAATTAACCCTTTCCCTCATATAGACGCTTTCTGATGCCTCTGCAGCGGGAGCTTTTTGAAAACATAGTGACAAAAGAAGACTTTTGCCACAATGTTTTCCACTTTTAGTCATAGGTTATTGACGTAATAGAGAAGGGATTAGGTGGTTGTTTAAACAACTGCTGATGCCTCTGCAGCAGACATCTTTAGTAAAAAATTGTGACAAAAGCAAAAAATTTTCAGTAATTATACCTTCATTTACTTAGATATTCTATATTTTCAACTTGACTTACTTAAAGTTGCAGTTTTTTTTCTAAAAAAGGAAAGTGTTAAAAGGTTTAAATTGATTGGTAGCTTAGCTACAGTTTGGCTCTCAACCTTAAATAGAAAGTTTTTTATTCCCCTGCGCTCATTAGTTAAAATCTTAGCAAGTTTTACACACAAAAAATCCTTGGCAGAGCAAAGCAGCAAGCCTGTTTTGTACAGGTAATGTTAAGATTTCCGAATTGGCATTTTATAATACATTTAACTTTTTATCTAGCTACCACCTGAGCTAGGTTCTAGCAGCCAATGTTTCTAATATTTCCTGACTGGCAGCTGAAGACAGGTTGGGCTGTGTCTACATAAAAGTATTTCATTCTCTCCCTTGTTTCTTTTTCAGAATTCAAGTTCAACTGCCAGCAGCCATCACAAACATTGCAGAAGTAGCAGTTATTGGGTCTGACGTTAACATCAATCTGATCAATTAGAATTATTTCCACTATTAAATCCTTTTCTACCTCTAAACCACATCTCCAGCAGTTGACTCGGGAAAACATTGTAGCAAAAAGAGAAATTGCTGAAAACAAGCAATTTCTTCTTTTGCCACAATTTTTTCAACTTTTTTCAGTAATAATACCTACAATTATAGAGATTTTCTATATTTTTTAGTAGACATTTTCAATGTTGTCTGCTGCAGATTTGATGTTTTGGGGAAAACTGTTAATCCCATAGGAAAAGGTACAAGTTGGCAGTGTAGGTTCTGATCATCATGACAACCTACTCAAACTTATCATAATCTACACAAGTGGAAAAAAGCTTGTAGATGCTTGTGGCAAAAGAAGAAATTGCTCATAATGAGCAATCTCTCGTATTGCCACAGTGTTTTCAACTCTTTACAGTAAATACACTTTCATTTATAGAGGTTTTACATATTTTTGCACAGATATATCAAAGTAGACTGCTGTATGAGGGAAAGGGTTAAACACCTTTTTGTTGTAGTTTAATAATCTTGTCAGGATTTGAATTTCACAAGCAAATGAGCAATATTTGAATAATCAACAAACACTTGATTTTGGGTTTGTTAGACACCTTGCATTTTAATTTCAAATTATTGTGGATAAAAGGCAGGAATTGACTTACTTTATTGATATTTTGATGCTTTTACTTTTTAGAATGTTTGCAGAAAGCACCCATTATAAAGGTTTCAAAAAGACTTAAGATACAGAAGAGTCTTAACTTTGTCCAATATACAATACATGCAGCAGTGGATGAAAATAGCCAGACAAAGATATGGAAAATCACTGTAAATGAAAGTATCTCAAAAGGTTGAAAACATTGTGGAAAAGGGAGTAATTGTTCATGATGTGCAATTTCTCCTTTTACCACAATGTTTTTCAAAGTCATCTGTTGCAAAAAGTGTTGGCATGTTGTAATCGATTAAATAAAAAAGATTATCCTGTAATTATCCTCCACAGTCTTTCATCTCTTTATGTTTTTCTGTCTTTATGTTAGATTTTGTTTTGTATCACAAATAATTATAATTGTTTTACCCTTTCCCACATTCAACAATTCTGCAGCAGATGACAGTGAAAACATCTATCCAAAAATATGGAAAAACTCTCTTCACTTTCAGCCACAAAGTTTTCAAAAGTTGTCTGCTGCAGAGGCATCAGAAAGCGTCTGTATGCGAGAAATTGTTAAGCTTTTCCAAATATGTTTAAAATCTGTTGTACAAAAAACTAGCTTTTTACTTTGGTCACATCTGTAAATTCTTTCACATTCATGTTTCATGTAAATTATTGTATTCAGAGAGATTGTGAGGTCCAACTTAGGCTCAACCAACATTCTTTCTGATGATAACTAGTGTCATTCATCGTCCAACAATGGTATGGCAATTATATGTCTGAAGTTCGCCATAGTGCCCTGTAAGAATGTAGTGTGTAGTAATACTGTTGCAAGAAAGCCAGATAACACATCAGTATGTGAACTGGAAGCTGTGATATAACTGAAATTATGTTTAAAATGCAATTCAATTCAATCACTTAATCCCCTTTCCAACATACAACAAATCTGAAGCAGACGACTTTGAAAACATTGTGGCAAAAGGATAAATTGCTCATATTGAGCAATTTCTCTTTTTGCCATAATGTTTTCAAAAGTCATCTTTTGGATTCTGAAAGTGTTTGTATGTGGGATAGGTTAATTTATCAAGAATTTTT
Source organism: Clinocardium nuttallii (assembly GCA_031471495.1). Taxonomy (NCBI): domain Eukaryota; kingdom Metazoa; phylum Mollusca; class Bivalvia; order Cardiida; family Cardiidae; genus Clinocardium; species Clinocardium nuttallii. Next base: position 2,376 of record JAUELF010277169.1, on the reverse strand, counting down.
TCACTGATTTTGAGTTTAACACCTGTAACGTGTTTATTCTGACAGTATTTTGACTATTTCGCTCCAGTAGACCACACAGCATATAGCCTTACCTTGCTTCATTACCTTTTAGCTCATTTGTTTGAGATTGGGATGCTAGTTCAAAATTATGTTGTCACTGATGGAGAACACTGTTTACTGAGTCAAGTATATAAAGATATAAAGAGTCGTTGCTTCGAAATTATCTTGGTGAGGACAGTAAATTACTTATACTGAGGTGAAAACATTGTGAGGAAAGAACAAATTTTTCAAAATGGTATTTTTTCCTTTTGACAGAATTTTTAGCAAACTGTCTGCCGAATGGAAGTCAAAAGTTGTCTTTATCAGGTAAAAGAATAATTCACTTGTCTCTTCCCAATATATTTTTAGTTTTTTTTGTTTTAATAGATGATTTTTAAAGTGTGATTACGCCATCTGATTGTGTTTGTCAGGTATCGAAAGTATAAATGAGTAGCACTCAAGGAAAACCAGCCTGCGTAACTGACTGTTAATCTTTATCTCTGGAAAGCCTCTGGTTATATTTGGCAAACAGTGCAGAGCCAGATTAGACTGGGCTGATGCACAGACTGATTTAGAACTACAACAGTCGCAATTGCCATAAGATTGGTTTCCATTTAGGGATGCTTAAATTTTATATGTAAATATTGTTAATCAATTTTTTATAATAAATATTGTTGATTATTATTTCAAACATTTCTTACTTATGCATCCTCTTCATTCCTAGTTTGACATAAGGCCACAACAAACAGTCTCCACTTCTTCCTGTCCTCCTTAGCCATGTACTGGGCTTGGCCCCAAGTGTTTACTGTTCTTTGCATGGTGATGCATGGTCACCCTAGTTTCCTCTTCCCTGATGGTGTCCAATACAAAGCTTTGTTGTTACATTTTTGTTTGAGTTCTGATGTAATGCTCTTTGTCTTTAAGTTTTCTAAAAGACTTGTTGCTGATCTTGTTTGGCCAGAATATCATATTAAGCTTTCTTGGGTATCTAGTATGGAATACCTTTACTTTTAGATGGTACACTTACTTGCACGCTCCAACTTTCTGAACTACATGTATACAGTCGGTAGATTTCACATAGCTGTTGTAGATTCGCAATTCGGTCCTTAGAGTTGGCCTTCCAGATTGGCTGAAGTCTTGCAAATGTATCGTGTCCCTTGGCAAGTCTTGCTTTGTTATCTTTTTCTGCCTCATTATCCGGACACTTATAACGCTTCCAAGGTATGTAAAATTTTCTCAACTCTTTCTACTGGCAGATTACTGTATACCTTTTACTAGGAGAAGTAATTCCGCCGTTGGTTGAATTCCATACAGTCATGAAACGTTATGGTTGATTTTCAACAGTTTTAATATATATCACTACCAGTTCACCAAACCATTGTGTTACATTTCTGGTGTTAATTGACATTACATTGGTCTTGATGGCATTTATGTTCGGGCCAAGTTGCTTTGCATAGTCGTTAAGAATATTGGTATTCTCTTGGAGGTGATCACTAGTTGTTGATAGGCGGGCTATGTCGTCGGCAAAATCCAGATATTCTTACTTGCTAATAATAGTCCACTGGATACCCCTTCTCTGTTCTGATGTTGTTTGCTTTTGTATCCGGTCAATAGCCAATATAACAAGAATGGTAACATAATACATCCCTGTCTTACACCAGTTTCTTCTTCAAATGAATCTGAAATAGAGATACCAAGGATGATACTTCATTCAAAGCTGTTGTTTGAGGTCTTTATTAGGGTCAAAAGGTGTGTCTGAATTCCATATGATCTTGGAATTCTCCAAAGAGTTTCTCTATGTATACTATCAAACAAAAGCTTTTATTTAATTCATGAAAAGTGGTGTGTTCCATTCTAAGCATTGCGCGATGATCTTCCGGAGTGTGAACATTTGGTCAATGCATTCTCCCTCTATTCTAAAGCCTGCTTGTTCTTCTCTGAGTTTTTAGCTTGTTTATGTACGAAGTGCAAGGTGAGCTATTGGGATCACATTTTGTCCGGCATCCGTCCGTCGTCAACATTTACCCATGTTAACACTCTACAGGCTACATTTTGCATCCAATCAACATGAAAGTTTGTCAGAACATTCATCCCCATCAAATCTTGGACATGTGGGGCCAAAAATTAGGCTACTAAGTCAAATTTAAGGAAAATCTTGTTCACACTCTGAACTATATTTTTGACTTGAGCATGTTGAAACCTGTTTTTAGCTCACCTGAGCTTTGCTCAAGGTGAGTTATTGTTATCGCCTTTTGTCCGGCGTCCGTCGTCCGTCGTGCGTCAACTTTTTCTCCTCAGTAACCAGTGGGTCAATTGGGCTGAAACTTCTCAGGAAGT
>JAUELF010277158.1:0-10595 GCA_031471495.1 Clinocardium nuttallii | reverse complement strand
TTTCGGATCGGTAAGTCCATGTCCAAATGTATTTTGCAGTTAGCCCCTTGCTGTCAGCACTATCAGTGCTTTGATTAAATAGAAGTATTGGGCCGACAGGTTGGAGACACTATGATTGAGTTTTTATATAACGCTTACCAGTTTCCATACTCAATCTGACCTATTTGCAGAAAACGGCTTTGGAAAACAGTGTGACAAAAACAATGCTCATGGTGATTTATTTCTCCATTTACCTCAACTTTGAAATTTATCTTTCATTTACATACTAAAACTGTTCATTTGAATGGTGTTTAATACTGCTTTCAACAAACAAAACAATATATACATCTATATTGTTTCGTGCTTCACATCGTTCTCTGTTTGTTCTGATTGAAAGTTGAAAGTGTATTCACAACCGTCGCGTACTTTAGAAACACGCATGTTTACTTAGAACGATTAATTTATATCGGGTTTCTTGCAATTATTGTTTTGATTGCTTAGTTTGGGTGTTACGCAATTTTTACATTATCACGTGACTAGCGCGGATTTCTTAACACACTATGACCGCATTCGGTATTAGCCCCTGAGTGAACACGCGTTGACCCGAACTGACTGGAGTGAATTTCGTTTTAACTCTTTCAGCGCCGAATTGTGACAAGTTGACTCTTCCATGTTAAAGACCGGGCCTCTCTATATCTCATGCTATTAAACGTTAGGAATATTGTGATATCTAAAACGCATACAATGCAGATTTCAGGTGAGACAGCTCGTCACGAGCTGAATCACCCATCCGCATCTATTTGGTTTGCAAAAACCTCAATATTGCATTTACGCTGAAAGAGTTATTAAGAACTAGCCTACTCGGGTTAACCCAAGGTGACACTACACCAAGCGCTAAGTTATATAGGTAACTATCCGATAAAAAGTTCACTTCAGATGAATACACTAAAAAGAACCCACACATGAGGGTAGATAGCATATTTGTGGACGAATTTTCGGAAAGAGCCGACAAAGATCAGACGACATACGAACTATCTTCCTACGATGGAGAAGCTACATGATCATGAACTGAAGACTTAAAAAAAATTAGATTGTGATAAGTGAATGTAATTATTTTTACTTTCTAATCCATATTTTACTTCGTTTTCAATTATGTTATTTCTCTGTGGTAAGACTTTTATTCGTTGATTGTATTTTCCCATAATTGAGTGTGAGCTTCATAGACAATTGTGTTGCACTGTTCAAGCACTGTACGCCTAGAACTAACTCTAACACTTGAATCCGTATTGTTCACGTAGTCTGTCTCTTTCTCTTATTATATTAATATGTGTGTAACCATTTTATCGAGTTTTAATAATTTTACCGCTCGGTTTTCAACTCATCCCCGAGTAAGCCTGAGTAAAGAATGTTTACGCGGGTAAAATAACTAGAGGTTGGGGGTCGAATGGGCTACACAAATTGTAAGCTCTAACATACCCGGACATAGGTTCGTCTGCTCTTCTAGCCTTGGTTTAAATGTCTGAAATATAAAGGTTGAAACTATAACCATGACTAAATGAACTGTTCCACTAGACAACCAGCATTATGCTTTAAGTATTGACCCTGATCAGCCCAAGCATGCCACGCAGGCTAATCCGGGCATATACGTTTCGCCTCCTGTGGATTTTTTGTTTTAGGAATCATAAATCTATACCTCTTTCCCATTGTGACGGAGTGTGTCGGCCCGGATGAGCCTACGCTGACTGCACAGGCTGATCAGGGCCGATACGGTACGCACAATCCATAATGTTGGTATTCACTTTGATTAGCTCAAATGGTATTCATTCCTCTGTCCACATGGCATAAGCATTTTTGCAATTCATGAAAAATATTTAGAATTGAGAATATTTCTATTTTATCGAGTTGAGCACATTGTGGCAACATGTTTTCAAAAGCATCTGCTGCAGGTATAGTCCACAAACTCCAGTCAATAATGTATACACTGTGTACATGAAGGGGTTAAACGTCAGAATGGAATGGATTTACAGCCGAGTTTTGTAAGTAGCGCAATCCGAGAAAATACATAAACAACATTTGTTCTCACCCTTTTAGTCAGTAGAGCCGACAATGTATACAAGAAGGGATTTAAAGCCGAGTTAACGGGGAGAATCAGGACCGCTGTCCATGCATATACAGTCGGAGGAATCGAGCTTCCAGCAAGGGACATCAAACCTGGAAAAGGAAAGCATGTGCAACTGTTAACCTATCCGTTAGTGAAAATAAAGGCCTCGCTTTTACGAAGAGTATAAAAAACCAGATCAGTGTAAGCGCCTCGGATGCGGACAAACATGGGATTGGTCCTCGGAGTTTAGGAATGAGTCGCGTGTAACCGCATACAATTAACACGAAGTATTAATAACTTAATCCAGAAACGCCGTAATATAACTGAACAATTATTGAAAACGGCTAACAACAAAACACCATACATACGAAACTTAACAAATCAGAAAATTTACCCATAATTCCCACTGGTCCCCAGCACAGGAAATCAGTAGACACGACCAGGAGGAGATTCCTTGCTATTCTTAAATCATTACCACGTGACGACTTCCCCGTCTTGAATTTTTTACTACTCTTCCGAACCTCTTGGAATATAAGAAGCTGACCAATGGCTATCAGTACGAATGTTGCGAAGTTTAATCCGACAAAGATGACAATCGAGTACAGCCAGCCGGGGTAACGTTCACGTGTGAGGGGCAGAGCGATGCATACGCCAGACTTGGAATAGAACTCGTTCTGAAAGTAGTCCGGATATAGGATGGGGACCAGACTCAGAATCGTGACAACCACCCAGCATGCCGCGACGGAAACCAGCGCCGAAAGTGGACGAAACCTGATCTGTCCGAACGGGAATTTGATGACGAGTATTCTATCGATCGTGATCAGACACATGAACATAATGCTAGATTCGGATGAGACGGTTGACATTATTCCCGCGATCGTGCACCACGAACTGTTGCGCCAGTAATCGTCTAGCCAGATATATCTGCAAAAAAACGACGTGATACGGTCGACTCAAATATAAATGTAGCCAGAGATATCTACAATAGTCATCTATATATATATCATCAAACCAACATAGTGACACAGTCAAATCTATAAGCTATTCAGCCAGATATATCTTCAAAATAATGACGTGCAACTCTAATACAAATCTAGTCAGATATATCTGCATAATAAAGACGTGATATAGTGGACTGCTATAGTCATCTATAAATATATCTGCAATTAAACATAGTTATACAGTCTAATCCAATTTTCATTAAGCCGGATATATCTGCAAAGTAACGATGAAATATGGTAGACTACAATGGTCATTTAGCCAGATATATCTTCAAAATAATGTCGTTCCACTCCAAATCATATATGCATACTAAAGACGTGATACAGTGGACTGCCTTAGTCATCTTTAAATATATCTGCAAATCAACAAAGTGATACAGTCAATTCCATTTTTTTTTAATTAGAAGGAACGTAACGATGAAATACAATAGACAACAGGGGTTATCTAGCCAGATATGTCTGCAAAATAACAACGTGATACATTGAACTCCAATGATAATGTTACAAGATATATCTGCAAAAAAGCAACGTGATACAGTGAACTCCAATTGTCATCTTACAATATATATCTGCAAAATAATAACGCGGTACAGTGAACTCCAATTGTCATCTTACACGATATATCTGCAAAATAACAACGTGATACAGTGAACTCCAATTGTCATCTTACAATATATATCTGCAAAATAACAACGCGATACAGTGAACTCCAATTGTCGTCTTACAAGATATATCTGCAAAATAACAACGTGTTCAGTGAACTCCAATTGTCATCTTAAAAGATATCTGTAACATACTAACATGACAAATCGACTCCAGTTGTCACCTAGCTATATATATATCTACACAATTACAACGTATGTATGAGCAAAATGGTTAACGCACCTGTCTCTGAAAACCTGGTCAGCAATGGCGATAATGATAAGGTACAGGCCCATGAAGAAGTCAGACACAGCCAAACTCGTTACGAAGATGCCATAACCGAGTTTAAGATGGCCTCGGTCGTAAAGCAACCTGTACAGTATCACGAGAGTGTTACCTATTAAAGCCACAAGTCCGATTACCCAGAGTAGCGCTCGCTGGGACAAATCTCGCATCAGATCCTTACACGAGGAAAACTCATCCATGTATGGGAAACACTTGGACTCGTCAACCGTAGGCGGGCGGACACAACAAAATTTGTAAGCGGATGTGGTCATTTCTTCGACCCCCGATATCCCTGTAAACATGTTGACGGTGAACGATTTGATTGGACAGTTTTTTAAACGTAAATTCTTCGTTTTCAGACCTTCAAACGTACCGTCATCGACACTGCGCAACTTCCGGTTATCAGATAGATCTAGGAAATCAAGGTCGAGGCCGCGAAATGGTTGTGTCGTGAATCGCTCGATATCCGTATCATCTATGATCAAGGACCGAAGGTTACGAAGTCCAGTAAAAGCTTGTTCACCGAGATGTTTGAGCTGCTTGTTCCCGGATAAATAAATTGTTGTCAGAGATTCCAGGAATAGAAAGCTATGCTTTGGTATGCTTTGAATGAGATTGTTTCGAATGTCTAGAACCTGTATGTTTTTACATCTCGCAAAACTATTTGAGTCAATTGATTTGATTCGACTTGTTGATATATTAAGTTTAGTTAAATAATAGAGACGATCAAACATTTGATAAGTATCGTTTGAAAGGTAGGGATTCAAGCTCAGGTCGAGACTGCGGGCTGACCGGGGAATTAAGTGCCTGTCCGCAAATGTGAAGTTACTGTTCCTGCAGTTGATGACGAAGCCCTGACACGTGCACTTTCTTGGACACGTGACTCCGCAGATTCGTTCGTCGTCACCACGTGGGCATTGGCGAATTCCGTCACAAACGAGGCTGAGGGCTATACATATTCTGCTGGCTTCACACTGGTATTTGTTCATACAGGCATCAGCTTTGTTCGCTGAAATGATAAACACAACAGTTCAAATGTACACATATTACTTTGCGAATAAGCGAAAGTTTGACTGACATCTAATGGATAGCATGGTGTTGTCGCTTCCAACATGTTTTCAGTTATATCACGGTGTTTCCTGGGTGAGTTGTCAGTACTACTAGTCCAATAATCCGGACACAAGACAGTCAGTCGTAATTGTAATGCTAACTCCGCAACCCTTAGAGCTAAGGAGGGCAGCTACATGTATTACTACCAATTTAAAAGTACTTGGTATTACCGACAAGAAATCGAACGTCCAGAACCCGAAGAGGACCGTTTCTCCACTACATAACCGAGACAGTGACATATGGACTGTCAGACAAAGGCTATGATGCTTATAATGCATACACTAACATGACTATTTGTCATATTATCTCTTCGACGCTTGGCAATCCCGTCTCTCCGTAAAACGATTTCTTAGGAATCACTCAGACAAGAGTAATTCGTAACAGTCCCCTACAACATCCGACCTAACTAGGGCTTGAACCGTAGACCTCTTGGTTCGAAATTAAACTCTCTACCAAGTCGCTATATAAGCTACCTCCATAGTAAGGTAGTATCTGTGTCCAGTTATATATTTACATTGGCTACGTATAACCCCTCCAAATTTGAAACATGTTCTGAAAGTGGCCCTATAATGGGTCCAATTGTAAGTCCTAAAAGAGCCAACCTTACCAGGGATCTAACATTAAAATTCTTTGTCCGAAAGGGATTGCTCTACAAAGTCGTTATAAAAGACAACTCTAAAGCATGACAGTAGAAGTGTCCCCTTATAAATATACCTTGGCTACATATAGCCCATCGATATTTCAAAATGGTGCCCGAGTTTCTGGAGTCTGAAAATGTTTTGAATTGTTCTCAGGCCTTTTTCTATGTTGTCCATTATTGGGCGTCATTACAACAGTACACAATGACCCGACCTTAATATATAGCAAAGCAGCATGAGTGTCCCCTTATATACATACCTTGGCTATAAAATACATGCAATCATCCTATTTACATTGTTTGACATAAACAACGGATTGGTCAAGCATAGTTCTTATTTCTGGTGTTTAAGGATAGTTTTCCAAGGATCGCCCCACTTTAACTTAATATGTCAATTTACTTTTACATAAACCTACATAATTTAGATATTTTAGGTTTCGATTGCGCCCTTTGACAAAGTTAGGGTTAACAGTTAACATGTTAACAGAGTCTATGATTTCAGTCATACGCCGACGTGTCTGAAGTAAATTAATAGTTGTTCAACGTCTTAGGTACAACTTGACCGGGGATCGAACCCTCGTTATCCCGCTCTCGAGGCGAACCATTACACCACCGTATAAGACATGAACAAAACAAAAGTAAAACAAACAAATACCTTTGCATACACTGTCAAAAATTAGGGATCCGTCGTATTCTAGAAAGTCGAAGTCTTGCACTTTATACACAAATCGATCTTTCTTCTCGTCCTTTGATACAAGTCCAGAAATAGCATCATCGATCTGGACCCTGAATGGTTTGTTTAGACCGTTTGGAACCCGAGTCGATGGAAACATGATATCCCATATATCAATTTTGTCCCCAGCAGAAGAATAAATGCTGTCATCCAGGACAATTATATCAAACTGCGAATGGTTCCCGTTCATTATGCTTCCAACTACATTCTCTAAATCATTACGGTTGCCCACTGCGTTGTCAATATCATTACGGTTACCCACTGCGTTGTCAAGATCGTTAAGGTGTCCCCCATGATGTCGTCGTAGAATATCAACCAATACCTCGGGCGCCTTTATTTTGTAGGTATCAACGTCCCTTGCGACTTTTGAACGAAGGTGATAATCAATTTTCATCACGCGTTCTCTACCGACTTGTACCGTCTCGGCTTCCGCAGGATAGCCGGGGTTATCTTTGAACCGAAAATCGTATAGTTGAAACAGATTCACTCTGTTTGTCTCGCCTAAGAATTGCCGAGTAAATCTGTAGGCCACACGGCTGTCTACGACCCCTGCTCTCAAAATGACGACAATAACGTCTGGTAAATCTCCTTTGCAGTCTGAAAACATATCAACCTTAACGACAACAAAATGAGTGCGTGTCAGCTTTTAATGACACAGTAGTCTCCTAAATGAGAGCGTGTCAGCTTTTAATGACACAGTAGTCTCCTGAATGAGAGCGTGTCAGCCTTTAATGACACAGTAGTCTCCTAAATGAGAGCGTGTCAGCCTTTAATGACACAGTAGTCTCCTAAATGAGAGCGTGTCAGCTTTTAATGACACAGTAGTCTCCTAAATGAGAGCGTGTCAGCCTTTAATGACACAGTAGTCTCCTAAATGAGAGCGTCATGTTGGTATTACAATTAGAACAATACAATACTGGTTTTAATAAGTACGGAACGATTGGAGCGTGTGACCTAAGCACTACAAATTGATTGGTTGATTAACCAGACTTTCCGGCTGATATTATCAAAGCATATTGACTGCTGGAAAATAATTTTGGTAAGGATATGTTATTACTATTAAGCCAGACTGGCTATCGAATCCGCTCCGTCAGACCAGATACTTGAGTGCTCTCTACTTGAATTGTCATTTAATGCAGATAGTCCTAGAAATGACTATGGACTGGAAAAAGTCAATTGTTAACAATCAGCAAAGTGGTTGGAGCATATAATACGTAGTATCAATGTAACATTAAAATATTATGAGCCGTCACCGCGAGAAAACCAATTGTTTCAACTCTGCGTAAAGTATCGACTCGGATCAGCTAAAGCATGCCGCGCAGGCTTATCTGGACAGACACTTTTCGCCTCCTGTGGATTTTCTGTTCCAGTAATCACTACTCTATACCTCTGTCCCCCTGAGATGGAGGGTGTCGGACTTATCTGTGTCGATACATCACGCAGAGTCAATGATGTTGGTTTTCTCGTGGGCAGGTTTATATGTTAGGTACATGTAAATCAGAATACACCTTTAAATGCGTTGGTTCGTTAATCCCAAACTGAAAACTACATTTTTTTAGGCGACATCAACGGCAACGAAATATGTTCTTATCTTCGTTAAAGGTCGAATTCAAGATTATGATAAATGTTGTTAGTACCACTCCTTAGACAGTACGATTACTTTATTCGCCTAATAATCTGTTTTTGTAAATTGTCGTTAGAAATCGACTTATTCCAACGGAAGTCTTTGAGCTGAAACGCCTCACCCGCAGAACAACCAGCCCACAAATCCAATCTGATAGCCCGATTTCTAACTCGTTGATAAAAATGCTTAAAATAAGTATGGTAATTTTGTATATCTAGAATATTCAAGTTGAATAGACGTCGCCACATCGTTTTATACACTTGTACCTTAGTATAGATGGAAAACGGTTGAAAACGACTTAAACTCGAATACATCCCGTTACTAGGATACTTACGGCAGTTGTCTTCGTCTTCCCCTTGTGGGCAATGTTTCCGGCCATCACACACAAACTCCAACGATAAGCAAAACGAGTCAGGACATTTTACATAGTTATCGGGGCATTCGAAATCCTCTGCAAAAAAGGGTACTTTGTTTTCAAGAAGGTTTGAACTCCCAAGTGACATTAAGGAATCTCACACAGATCTTTCAGCTTATATTGAAGTCCCAAATGACATTTGAAATCCACAATATAAGTCCTCAAAAAAAGACTTCTGAAACATTGAAAACCTATATGATATTTGAATTCTCGAGTTTTCGCGGCATTTCAAATCCTGAAATGATAATAAAGAGGACTTCGGTTATTTGAAACCCTTAATGACATTTTAAATCCTTTGCAATAAATACTTTTCATGCAATTTGAAATCCTTCATGACATATGCAATACTGTGTGTTTTTTAACATTGAAACATAAGTTTGAACATATTTTGTCAAAAAATAGAAAATCTCTATAATTGAATGGATAACCTATGGCTAAAAGATAAAAAACATTGTGGCAAAAGGAAAAATTGCACGTTTTGTGCAATTTCTTCTTTTGTCACTATGTGTTCAAAAGGCCGCCTGACCCGGAGGCGTCAGAACGCGTATATATCAGGGAAAGGGTTTATACGCATTAAAAATCCCAAAATGCACGTTTACTATTAATATAGCCAAGGCCCAGTAGGTCAGTCAGTATCGACGCGGGCTCTCAATCGAGGGGCTATCAGTTCGAATTCAAGCTCGACTAACATTATCTCGGACGTTTACAACAAAGTCGAGGCCACAAATTGGCAAACAGTGGATGTAGAAAACAGCAAGTTGCTTGGGTAATCTGTTGTGTGGAGATAGCCAGGAAACACACGAAAATGTGATTTTGCTGCCTTGGTATAACTCAAAATATGTTTAAAACGGCGTTAAACTCCAGTCAATCACTTTTTATATGTACTGTGCTCAATTTGTTGTTTGATACAATTCAGATTATGTTCTGTGAGAGTACCTAACACATGTTATGGTGAATTGGGCGCCGTATTGTATATGTCGTTATGTGGAAATGGGCGTTAAACATCAATTAAATCAATAAATAAAACAATGAAATATAAATAGATTATCGTAATAATGAACAGAAAGAAACAAACCACAGTTCAATAGGTGGGACAGACTACGACAACCGAAATCGAGGTAACTCCTTTGGTCGTACAAACATAGTCTCTCGTTGGATATACTTTGTAGACCTCCGACACAGGGAATTGCGGGTACGTACGGTGACAACGGGGAAAAGCCTGCAATAACGAATGATTATTAATTTTCATAAATATGTGTTAATATCTGACAACAGGTATTTAAGGAACATAACTTGAAGTCGGGTATTATTTAAGACATTTATGGGACGTACGGTGTAAACAAGAAACAGGTCTGTAATTAGAAATGATACATGTATGGTGTTCATAAATATTTGTTAATCTCTGACAGCAGGTATTTAAGGAACATAACTTGAAGTCGGGTATTATTTAAGAAATTTCAGGGACGTACAGTGTAAACAAGAAACAGGTCTGCAATAAAAAATGATAAATTTATAGTGTTCAAAAATATTTGTTAATATCTAACAACAGGTATTTAAGGAACATTACTTGAAGTCGGATATTAAACAAGGAATTTCAGGGGTGAACAGTGTACACTAGACACACATCTACACTAAAGAATGATTAATAAATAGTGTTTATAAATAATTTTAAATATCTGAAGACATGAATGTTAGGGACATAACTTGAAATCGGATATTACACAATGTAGTTCAGGGATGTACGCTGTAAACTAGACACACGTTTGAAATAATCAATGATTTACAAATAGTGTTCATTCATATTTGTAAATCTCTGACGCAAACAATTTAAGGGACCTATCGCGATGTCGGGTATTACAGAAGGAAATTTACGGGACGTTCGGTGTAAACCTGAAAAACTCTTCAATTGCCAATGATTCATAACGAGCATTTTGCGAGTTATTAAATAACATTTTCTAGTCAAGATTAAAAAAAATATCAGAATTCAATGATAAAATCAAATCAGTATGGCCTTTTTCCGGATGTCATTTCATGGGCGATGTTCAGGCCCGCAGCATATGCTCTGATT
>JAUELF010277147.1:0-10595 GCA_031471495.1 Clinocardium nuttallii | reverse complement strand
AATGTTGCTGTTGGCCATTCTATTTAGATCATAACCAGTAATTGTATTTTACTAAATATATATCACAAATATTACTATAGTTACTAACTTTCAGCATAATCCATTGTCAATGTCATATTATAATTTCACTTTAGTTTTTGGAACCGTGTACCACTAGGATACACTCACAACGAGTATAACGATAGATTGATAGAACATTTGTCATGATATAAACTTAAATTTGCATAAAACAAGTGGTGCTAGAACTATTCACCTTTGTCTAGCATAATTCAAATGTATGTTTAATATGCATTTTAAACGGACGATGTGGCTACTGACTGGATTTTGTGTATGCAGTGAGTCTTCTCATCTTCGCTAGCCAATGGTAAATTGTCCATTATATTACCTGACTTATGGGAATGCTAATGTACGAAGTAGCCTTGGCTATCACAGATGATGGTTTTCTGTACATTACACTGTTCCCAATGTTTAAAGAACACGGGTCAGTATGATTACATTGTTGAAGGGACGGACTGGTGGACGCTGGAAGAAACCATGTGGTGTACATACCTTGTCTACATCGACAAACCAGTTAACAACGTGTATTCCGTACGGTAAGTATGTGTTTGTATTACAATGAGAATGACGTCGTCATTCTTTGCTTCCTCCACCACAGAGGATGCATGGATATGTACAAACCGACGATGTTGTCCTTGATGGGCAAATGTTAAACAATTTACAGTATCATTATATTGTCATGAAACAAATACTGGTTAAGGATCGCTCATGTAATACATATTTTGTGCTTTTCTATTTTCGTATTTAATTATACCGAAGAAAAAGTCTGGGAAAAATGGTCAGCCACTAGCAAAACGTTCAAGAATATATCAGATAACAACAGGAGCCAAGTACTGTCACTACCGATTCAGCGTCATCTATTGATTATGACAAACTGGCGGCTGATAACGACAGTGCGACATAAAGTGGGACACAACATTTGGAACGATGAATACATTGATATGATAAATGTACTGTCTCCCCGCGTGCATACTCCATCACTCTTTGTATCTCTGAGGGATCTATGCAACTCCATCAGGATACCAAAAAAAGCATGTACATGGATCAGTGAACAGATGATTTTTGAATTTGTATCTGCATTTACACAGAAAAACATAATGATCAAGCCTATCATCTGATTAAGCACCTGTCAATGATCAGGTAAATGGGCAACATGTGAGGATGAGCAATGCGGATGTATGAGTTTTCATTCCGACGTCTTGAACATGGCAGAAGCCAGTGGATGAGTTTCGACTGAAGCTGCGAGTTTCGCGTGCAACATAATTCAAAGATGTTTCCTGTACAATAAGAGCGAAACATGCAAACAAATATATGCTCATACGCATATGCCTGCAGTTTCTGCAGACAGAGGAAATCACACCCGAATGAAGTGTAGGAGTACAACACAGTTTTCAAAAGAGAATGGGAGAAGGAAAATCTTCCAACTATTGTTAGGATACCAAATCTTAAGGTTTTGTTACAGGGGTATAAGTCTGAATTTAAAAACTTCCTAGTATCCGGGTTTTCTTTTTTATTTGACTTAGGTTGTCTGTCCACACCCGGTAACTTAACAGTTACACATCATAAATCTGCTTATTTAAATCCAGAGGTCAAAGAAGAGTACATTAAAAAAGGTAAATTAACAGGGCGTATAGCAGGACCATTTTAGAAAACACCCTTTTGTAACATTGTAACATCCCCGTTGAGGGTAGTGCCAACATCTGAAGCAGGACAACTTTGAATCTATCGTTTCCTGAAAACATTCTGTGAATTCAAATATTCCAAAAAGAGAACACGCATGTACAGTACGACTTAATTGACACAATAATTTCTTTAGTTACACATTTTGGAGAACTCTTTCATGGCAAAGTCTGACATTCAAGATACTTTTCGAATTAGTTCCACTTAATCCGACCAATTATTATTTGCTTGGTCTTGTTTTTGGAACTCTTTTATTTCGACACGTGTCTCCCTATGGGGGCGTTACAATGGGTTATGTGTAAAAAGTATAATGCTTCTTGATGACTTGTTCTGTATTGCTCCAGATAAAAGGAAATGCTCAGAGTACTTGGCAATAGTTTGTATATTATGTGTAAAAGATAAGGAATTTAGGTAAACGAGCAAAAAACTCAAAACCTTCAACATGCATTATAATTTGTGGGATAGAAGTTGATTCAAATGATTGTTCATGTAGGCTACCTTTGGACAAAGTAAATAAAGTTAAAAATAAATTATCTGCACTAAAATGTAGGAAAAAAGTGTAGCTTCAGGAACTGCAATCATTGAGAGGCCTGTTTAAAATGTTGCGTGTTTAGTAGTGATCCCTGTTAGAGCCTTTTTAAGAAGACTGGTGGATTTAACATGTGGCATAACACAATGATACCATTGGATACGTCTGAATAATAAGGCTAGATATGTGATCAAAATTCATGTAGAACTTTAATGGAAAAGCAGTTTTCTTACCACAAAGTGTCTTCTGATCGCCTCACACTGTATACTGATGCCTCTGATCCATAGGTTCAGCAGTACTGCAAACAACTTGGTTTGCTTTAAAAAGGCCATCACGGTTAGAAAGATATAAAATTGCAATTAAAGAATTACTGCCTATTCTCTAAGCGATAGAAGTTTGGTCTCATGTGTTGAAAGACAAGAAGATTCTTTTTAAATCCGACAATTTGGCTGTGGTACATGTATTGAATAAACAAACATCAAAAGTTAAAACATTAATGACATTGATAAGGTTTCTAGCGCTTGTTACAATGAAATTTAACATATTATATAAGGCGGAGCATATTCCTGGGAAACGAAATGTAATTCAAAGCAGCCTCTTTCCTAAATAAATCACAGACAGTAGGTCCAGAACACATATTTACTATTTAAGTAGGGATGCAGCCCTGTTTCAATCACAGTTGGAATTTATTTTTAAGTGGATGCCAAATAAGATCAAATTTCCCAATGGTTACACTCAGTAATTTCATTGCTCACTTATTTTCACAGAGTTACTCCTCTAGCATCATATCTTCTCATGTCTAGGCAATTGGATATTCTCACAAATTACTTCATGTTAATGACTCAACCCAGTTCTTTAAAATAAAAAAAGATGTTAAAAGTTGGTGTCTGAATATGTCAAGGACAAAAGATACAAGGCTTCCAATTACATCTGACATAATGAATAGAATAATTCTTGCTCTTGCTGTAGTTGTCAAAATACATAGAGTTATGATAAAATCAATATATCTCTTTGCTTTTAATGCCTTTCTTCGGTTAGGGGAAATAGTATGCAAATATTCAACATCGTCAGAATGTATCCTTTCAAGTGATAAGGGCCTTTTGAATCTTTAATTAGTGTCAAGAAAGCATGATAAACATATGCAGTGTTAAAAACATGAATATATGTCCTGTACATTCATTCAGGGAATATACAAGCCTGTTTAAACAACAGACAGAGGCCCCCTTTTCCAATTCATGGGGGATGGGGGAGCTTCTGTTTCTCATTCTTTTTCTAGCACACATTTAGAGTCGGTTATTAAATTCATAGGCCTAAATCCATGTTGGAAAAGATAGTTCAAACAAAAATCAGTTTTATTTCGTTTTAATCCAACATAGGCTTGAGCTTGTTAGTTTATTTTTGAGTAGTGTAAATGCATTTATAAAATATTATGTTGTATTATAATCAAATGTCAGCGCGAAATTCTTAATTCGTCATCCACCAATGGGCTAAACCTGTTGGAAAGCAGCCAGCTACTTTGGAAGATTTCTGCGTGGATTACTGGTGTGTGAAAACCCGGAAACACATGAGAAGGTGCACTGGCCGCCGTGATATGACTGAAATATGTTAAAGACGGCGTTAAACCCAAATCAATCAATCATGTATTATAATTTATATTAATTAGCGTTGTTGTGTAAATATACATTTGTTTAGATTAGAGTATGCAGGGATGTGCACTTAGTTTATGAAATGAAATGCTTGTGTGGTCTGATTCGCTTGTCTCTCTGGATGGCTACAATAGCACTGCTGTGCGATTACATGGCATTTTTATGATGCCATCTTTTCCCGTTAGTGTCATTCAGGGTCTTTTTTATGTAAAATATGAAGATGAATGGTTTAATTTGGGCTGCTTTCCGTATTTGTATATTTCGTCATTTGTATAATTGGCATTTTTCCTTATACCATGTTTTCTGTCTTATTACTTAGACGGGAAAACATAAGCCGAGAGATAAGCGCATTATGCCAGGTTTAACGTAATCAATGTGTTAGTTGTTGAAAGGTAAACGCGTTTGACATAACTGTTTCTTAAAATAAAATGGTTATTCTTTTGTTTTAAAACAATCGATGTACCACCTTAAGGGTTTACCGTAGACACGTGCATGCATATTGCTCGGCATCAATTGCCTTCTCCTCTGTTACCGCTAAGGGAATTGGCATGACTTTCACAGGTAGATTATTTCATGTTCTCTCTTAAATTATTTAGATTTGTTTGGATCAATGCAGAATTTCGGTTTGCAGACAACCACAAGAAATGTTTAAATTGTTTCTCCTCACAAAATTATTAGCCGAATTTCAAATAATTTTTTATTTGTTTTACTTGGTGTCTGTATCAAATTCCTTTAAGCCATGTTGATTGGTCAGAGCAAACGGTCACAAGGGAGCATGGCTGTTTTAACCTCATATGGTTATAGTGAAAACATAAAAAATCGCTGTCTTAAAGTATCAGCAGTATATTTGGATTTGTGAACATGGAGTACACTGAACTTGGTTAGATTATCTTGGTAAACCATAATCCATCTGAAATGTACCTTATACATTGTCTGCATGTCTATGAGATATGTCTCTCCTAACATAAACTGTTGCTATCTGTTACTTTATTTACTACATCAAATATTGCTTCAAAATAAAGTGGATATTCATCTAGATGCTTGCCTTTTCCGATACGCTATACATACAAAGAGATAAAGACCTCTAGGAACAAGAGACTTTTAATAATATCACTGATAATGTTGATGTACTCCTGGTATCAACACTATCTTGCCTTCTTCATGTAGCTTGTATAGTTTCTGCCTGAAATCCATTTCAAGGTTCATCTCACGCCTGCTGTAATTGAATTATGTCTTGTCTTTTATCACATAACTCTCATTATTCCATATGTATACTTGTGGTGCATTAGACTATATTTATATAGTTTCTCTCTATGTGAACATTGATATATATGTATGTTTATATTTATACCGTTTAGTTTACTGTTGCTCATTATCAAATAAAACGCTCTATGTGAACATTGATATATATGTATATGTATATATATACCGTTTAGTTTACTGTTCCGCATTATCAGAAAAATTATATGAAATTTTGCGTTTTTCATTGTCAGTTTTCAAGGTCAAATGACGACATTTCCAATTGTTGGTAAACAATGAAGATATTCCAATTTTGCTTACTTGTCGCATATTCTTAGAAGATGTGTCCTTTGATATGTTTTTGGTCAGAGGTTAAATGTCCAGGTCCTTAAATTCAAAAGTCAAACGTCAAGGCTGTTGGCACAATTTAGAGAAAACCGGACTAATAAATATGAATAAGTGTATTAACCTGTCCCCGTTATGGTATATACTAGAGTCGCAGGTGAACAGTCAAACGCCTAACTTATGGTTAAAGGTAATGCAACACTCTGTGTTGCCCTGGTTTACAGAAAGTCGGTCCGGAACTAGGTCACTGTATTCGAAAATTATCTCACTGTTATTGCAAAATTGATGCGTTATAGTCACAAGTTCCATTTACGTAAATAACGATGTGGGGTCTGGTCCGGGCACTTCGCTGTGTACCAGAGGATAACCATATGTTAGATAATCATTTATCAACAAAATATATACTTTAACGTTTTGATATATAACGTATCGATTTCCAGCACACAAACCGACTGAAAGTTGGCTGAAGGATATACGGAAGAAAAGTGACTCACGTTTTCCGTTTGCATCTATGTTGATGAATGAGGCCAAACAGACACCGTATCGATCCTAGTTCTGGTGTCTACATTTTATCACCAAATTTTGACTGCATGATTGTCTTCTTCTTGTTACCATATCCCTCCAGGTAATTGCAATCTTGCTTGTGTTTTATTTCCATCATGGTCACATGTCATAACTATTTTTGGAAATATGATAATTTCAAGGTCGATTCGTGATTTAGCGAAACCGTCCGGAATGGTGGGATATTAACCCTTATTTCACTTCAAATTAAGAAACGTTTATATGGTTTACGAAATATTCGAGGCCAGCTGATTTTAGAAAACCTATTCAGATATATGTTCTATCTTTGATATTTGTTCAAGGCCTCCGACAATCCCTTTCACCCTGCTAACACAGTTGACTGGTTTACAATATTTCTGTATATACCCGAATTTTCATCAGTCACTGATTGTTTCCCCTATCAAAGCTACGAACTGTGGGTGATATATTTGAGTGACATGTCTAGTCTGTTAGAGTATGTCGTCTTTTGACAGATATCAGTTGCAAAGCAAAGAGAAAATCTTTAAATTGATACTGAAAGATAAAAACGCAAGTCGTCAATCGCGTTATACGTTACACCTGGTAAAGGAGTATTAATGTACAGGCATTGATTAAAACATACCTAGGAAAGTATTGGAACATTTTGACTTGTTCAGACTAAGTTTGTTTTCGAATTTAATCACAAAAACTTGTCTGTTCTATGATAACTTTATTCTATTTCATATAACCAAAGTGCATGTACAATCCTATGCGGAATGTCTAAATACGAAAACTTCATTTAAGGAAAACGTTTCAAAATATATATATATATGTTTAAAGGGTGTACATGGAACTACTTAATTGAATATTACAATTATTATCTTTTTCATTTAGAAAAATATCAATATTTTATATGTACATGTCAAAAATGAACTGTAAATCCCTAAATTAATAAAACATATATAAGTTATGTATATCTAGTGATTTAATTATTTCTGTTGACACTGTGTATTCAGAAAAAGACATTGTCAATGAGTAATTGGTTGTAGTTAATGCCGGTTTCATCATTTATTCAGTTACCACGGCGGTCTTTTTTTATCTAAACATCTGATTTCTGGTGCGATGAGGTACAGTTTACCAATATCATATCAACTTATAATAGATGCACTCATAGTTTAACTTTCTCTACGCGAAAAGGCAAACGTAAAGAGTTTAACAGTTTCCCCAACGAACTTACACACCATATTAACGATAGAACATCTAGCTAATAAGGACACACTGAGGCTCATTAAGCCCATTCGAAAGTCTGTACTAAATACAATTTTAAATTTAAATACAATTAACGTTTATGACTCTATTAACAGTTTACCCTGTGTTAAAGAAACGACTTTTAATTGCTGATCGTACTCAAAATGGCTGTATTTCTTTACGTTGGACCTCTCACATTGATACACTAGGAAGGCCTCAGGTGGTTATTCTTCTGCATTGCAATATTATCTCTCCCAAATGCAAAACAGGTCGATAAAAACGTCCGTCTTTCTGTCTATATCATAACTGAAATAACCGTTTGTATTCTTGTTTGAATATCATATATGTACAAGCAATGTTGTTTTTCTTAATATTAATTGTATGATATAATGACATAGCATCTAGTGAAGGAATGCGAACGTTAATCCGAGATTCCTAGCTTAGAACATATAAGCTCACCTTATACGATACTTACAAACGATAGCTTGATGATAGATGAAGGTTTCATTTTGTATGCTACGTTTATGTTCAGACGTTGAGACAGAAATCGAAACAAACTTGTTGTAACACTATGTTTTACGGACCTTCCCAGTGATTCCGCCAACTATATTATACGCAGCTGGGGCTTGTTTACCTTGAGATATATATGGGAAAACTTCGAAAATCTTCTTGTCTGAAAACTATAGGTCTAGAGTTCAGATAATTGGTCTGCAGCAGTTTTTCGTGGTCATCTACCAATACTGTTCCCGGGGATAAACCTTTTCACATATATAGTTCTGTCGGGAAAAAGTTTGAAATTGTTCTTGACTGAAAACAAAAGACATATAACTTTAACCCTTGGTGTGTAGAATTGTTTAGGAGACCTCTACAACAAATATTCAAATTATAGGGGGATTTGGGCTGGTCACCTGTTTTAAAAAGTGAGATATAGGATAAAACTTTAAAATCCTTATCTTTAACAGACCTTTAAGTAACCTTATTTCCAATTAATTTGACAAAGGAAGCACAACATTGGTAAGGTTAATTTGCCTGGTCACATATGGAGCTATACTTGACATTGAACCTCTTGTATTAGCTAAATTGACCACATTACAAATCCTATGCATTGCAATCATGCCCCTCCTGTATTAGTTCATCAAGTTGGCACTGTTATACATGTACGTTTCCCTTTGAGTCAAGCATAGATGTGTAGACACATGTTTATCTACACGTATAACTGATTTAAACATACTTTATGTTTGTAACAGTGCAGTTCAACTCAAGTTAAATTAGTCGGATATACTCGGCTAAACTCAACGTAAGCAATAGACATCCGATTATCGGATGCATAAGGTAGGACTAAAACGTATTCAACGTATGTATACGCTTACAACTTTGCAATTATGTTACACGTTTTGTTAGTTTCTACTGCCTAAGCTATTACCGAAAATAACCGAAAGATCCCGATGTGGCTTTATTAAGTCTGAGTACATTTGAACTCAAGATAAAGTGTGTTATACAGTGACAACATTATAATATTTAGTCATTCATAACTGGATAAACATTATGTGTGCGCACGTTCTGTAATATTTGTACCGTACAGGTTAACAGAGATAAGACGAAAACATTTCAACTGTCCAGTAAGTTGAACTTCTTATCTTAACTGAAATCTTATCATATCAATTTACCATTTTTCAGGTCAAATTATATAAATACCCCTATTAAATACTAGTACACTCATCAAAAGATCTTCAGTATTTGTTAAATTATCTGGACATACCAGGGCCAAACTATAAGTGTCCTGCAACTCTGTCGGTGCATATTATTTGGTAACTTCAGTAGTTCTAGGCGATTGCAATCCTTCATTTAGTAAAAACAAATTATTTATTATATTTCCTCTATTGTGTCAGTTTGTAGTACTGACGACTTTACGTGGTTTAAATTGAATGAATACAAGTTCAATCTGATTTCTGTCTGTATAATAATGGTTAATAGAACGTTCAGATTGTTAACGCTTCAAAACGACTTTCTGTTCTGGTTTTTAACTTTTGCCAACCTGCGTGTGTCAGGTAGAACGATTTTCAGGTTGAACAAAATGACGCATGAATTAAATATGTTCACACTATTATGGCATAATATTCTACGAATTCGATAGAAGCTCTACGAAAACTATCAAATAACAGATGAGATCAGCGACTAGGTAGATCTAAATCACCTTGCGCATTATTTTACATGTTAGTTACTGTTGAGTGTTTGTTTTGTTGTTGTTTTACGCAGCGTTCGATAGTATATCTCAATTATATAAAGGCGTATCCTGGATATACAATTTGTTGTAGCAATTAGCGTATTTACTGACTGATAAAGGGGGACCGATAACATTAAGTGATATCAGGTCAATAGACCACGTGATCCACTCCACATGACGAGCTGCCGGAACTACTTTTGACCCGGGGTCATGTTTACGATACGCTGTCAATGAATGTACACATGAGTGAGTGTGTCAGTGGGAAGGGATACAATTTAAAATACACTTTTGAACTTGATTATTTTTTATTTACTCGATAAAATGTATAATTGCATTTTACTCAAAATATAAACAAAGAATTGAATACACAAATTAAACTGGTAATGCTATTTATTTCCCTCGAATCCCTTCCTGTCGTATCAATACATGTACAATTTTGCAGACGACGCAAATTCGGAGAAATAAACATGTTTGAAACGGGTGAATTTGACATGTCTATTGATGATCTGCTTAACATCGATAGCCAAACTGAGGGATTTGTTGAATTCGATATTGATCCCTCAATATTTGACGAAGAAATGGATTTGCCATGCATTAATTCCATGACAAATACAGGTAAACAGTTCGAGTCTGAGCCGAACACTTCAACCAGTACAAATTCTGGTCGCATTGGTGCATTTCGAACTAAAATCCCTGGACGTGCAGATGTGGAAAAATTCATAAGTGAACAAGAAAATAAAAATACATTGAGAAAAACATTTGGTGATATTAAAAAACTTGAACAATTTATGTGTGAAAAGGGGGATAATCGACCAATGCACAAAGTACAAGTGGACGAACTGGATGGACATATTGCTACCTTCCTACTTTCTATCAAGAAGCCAGATGGATCTCAGTATGAGACAACAACGAACAGGAATATGGTCTCCAGTTTTGATCGCAAGCTACGCCGTCATGGCTACCCACACAACATTGTCGGAGGCACGTCAAATGCCTTCAATCGTACAAAGGAAACGCTTAAGGTATGATGCTATAACCAATCAAAATGTATATGAGCTGTAACATTAGATCTATTGCAACTGTGTAAAGTATCCACCGAATCAGGATG
>JAUELF010277136.1:0-10595 GCA_031471495.1 Clinocardium nuttallii | reverse complement strand
TCTAAGTGTCTTTATAGGGTGGTGGGTGGGGTTTCAAGAAAAACACGCACCCCACAAGTACTCTCTCATGCGGACGTTTCACCCGTAATGTGGTACATCCATTGTTTTTTAAAAAAATAAAAGAATTACCACTCAAAAGATTTGTAAGTCGTTACGGAATGATTCATAATGTTATCTTTCACACCTCTAACCACATAAGACCACAATCGTGTACACGCACGTACTTACACCGAACCGCCATTGTGACACGTATGTCGATTTCACCACAAGCATAGTCGACAAAAATAAACAATTGAGTTTGTTCAGTCAAGCGCATATAATAAATCAAAGCGCCAACAATACTGGCGATCGTAGAGAAAATCCTGTAAAGTAACAAGCGGTATTTCGGTGTAGACCATGCAATTTTCAATACATGTAGGCGTATACGATAATGATTCATCTCGAACTCCACTTTCAGCATTGAGTGCTTATTGACGCTAGAACATCGTGTCCTTTAAACTTGTTTAAACCAGTTTTATCATCTAGACACTTTCATATATTGCATCAACTACACAATAAAGCTTTAATACTATTTAGATTTAAGAACAATCGAATAACACTCTCGCGAGTTGTTTATAGAACCTTTTGGAAAGGTAAAATTTCAGCTTCCCGTTTTTTATTCGCTTTTCCGTTTAGCCTATTGGTGACTAAATGTAATAAGAGGCTATAAAGATTTAGTCCTAAAATGTTATTTTGCAATAGTAGTGAAAACGGGACCAGGTACGAAATTGGAACTTTTCGCTTACATGATTGTAACCCTCTTTTATTTTGGCGCGGTGCTTTGAGAGTCCTTTGCATGGCAGAGAGAACGCGCAATGATATTTAGTATCTGCCTAAAAATGAAAAAATGAAAATATGTTCTTATTCTAACTCTATTTAGATATTATCTCGATAAATTTCAAATCTTTGTATCAATCTGGTACCAAAGTAGCACTGACATGATTATTATTAATCGTGTCTCTGCATCACTGATGGAACTAGACTTCGACGAATTTCTAATTGGCCACCATATAAAATATAATATTATGCGACATATTCTATCAATAAATCTAAAGTTTAGTATTTTTGTATAGTACACACCAATATATCGATTACCAGAAAGAAAACCCGTATTCATGTACCAACTCAGCCATGCGGAACGGTAGGTAGGAACATAGCTGATGGAACTATATATATTTGGCAGTTTAACGAAAGTGAGTTTTTTGGTTTGCAGCAAGACATAAATCAACTGGCTGTTCAAAACCGACTATATACATTTATCGTTAATGATGTTTCTGTAGTCAATCGCCACACTAAGGAAACTAACTATTTAAACATTTTTTTCTTTGCACATCTGCCAAATATATATATATACAATATACAGACGTGGAACCATCGTGGATTTAGGAGAACTACAGAGCTACATCAAGTGTACACTGGTTCTATAATGCTGCATGCTGTAGACACGTCCAGTTCCTACACACAGACGCTCTCTGACGCCTCTGCAGCCAGCAGATGATGTTTAAAGACATTGTGGCAATAGGAAGAAAGCTCAAGAAGAGCAAAATATCCAAATGCATCATTGTTTTAACTCTAGTAATCAATAACATTATTATAATAATATAATATATCAAATAACATCAGTCTCAAGTCTCTATATAATTTCTTCTAGCTGATAGAACTGGGCGTCTACACAGGCTGATTTGAACCGTTGTTGAGGATTGATGTGGTTTCGTCAGGGGGGCTCGACGGAGTATTTGTATGATGGGGCGCATAAAATGAACCTTCAAATAATTGTACTTATTAAATAAACCTTTATATCATAATTTGTATAAAATCTAATGTAAAAAAACATGACACTGAAATATGAACGGTTTGGTCATACCGTGTGCCTTTGTTGAACATCGAGGTTTGCTCGCTTGGTTGAATTTAGCGGTGGAGGGGAGGGGGAGAGGGTATTTGGGCGTATGTACTGCATTTCTTTACGTAAAAACAAGCAATTCTGCTTTAAATGCGGTATTCATTTGTCCTTCTCGTCTTATTGCATATGGCTAATTTGACTTCAAGCGTGTCTGGATAGAGGAGATATTGCTTGGATTAAACATTTCCACCAATTTCAAAAGTGTTTTCTCCAAACGTATGAAAGGTGTTTTTAGACGACATTCCATCAAATTTATCATTTATATCTTTCAGACGTTTAAAACGTTTGTAGAATCAGAAAAAAGGGAAAACATCAACATACTAAATTTGAACAAGTCGGCAATCAAGCACGAGATTACTGGAAACGCCTACTTGAAAACAAATATCGCGATATATTTTGCTGGTTTCGTTTATTTTTTTACAATAAGAACCCCCAGACGAGTTTGCAAGAATATTGGCCCAACAATATGGAAAATGTATATAATTACAAAACCAAAAGACAACCCCTAAATAAATACAGTTAAAAAAGCAGTGACAAAAGAAGAAATTCTTCATCATGAGCAAATATCCCTTTTGCCATACTGTTTTCAAAAATCGGCTGCTGCAGCGAGCTTATAATACGTCTATAAGTAAACTAAGTGTTTGTTATAGTGTCACCACTATTATAAGGTCCAGTATTTTTTTACTTTTGACACCTCTGTCGTGAACATTTTTACTTCCCGAGTCTTAATTGTTCTAGGCCCGACGCAGTAACCACGCTGTTGGTACCAGTATGCAACTAGCCGGCGGCGGTGCAAACATTTTAAAACTGGAGGTTAGATCATCGTAGATCTCACAAACATCTTTTCAGCCAACCGATTTCCGAACGTCCTTGACATTCTTCATTTGATGTAAAGACTAGGTTATTATATTTATATTTGAACAAAGCACTGACATATCGTAAGAAGTGAGTAACTAAGATTGTTTTCCGCATGTGAGCCCATTTATACGGAAGGTATTCGTTCGATTTCTGAATAGTATATATCCAAATTAAATTGAGTAGTCGGCTTGAATTCACACTGTTTCAAACTATCTATATATTATTTTGTCATAGGTGCCTTACTTGACAAGGTGTTCAAGTTTATTTACAAATGGTATAAATGGCGATATGACCAAGACACAAACATCTCCAACAACAACAACCACATTATTAGCATTGTGGTATGCAACATCAACATATGCAGTTTGAATGATGTTTTGGATAGCAAAGGCTTATTTTCGTGAAAACACCCGAATAAGTATCATGCTATTTAATATGTACTCTTAGAGATCCACATCATCTACAACAACAACAACAACAACAACAACAACAACAACAACAACAACAGCAACATCACATTTGTTGTTAGTGACATCAACGTATGGAGTTTGAATTATTTCTCTGGATATCAAACGCTAAAATCTTGATAACTGTCGAATAAGAAACAAGTAAGTAATTGTTTTTTTAATAAGTAGCAAGTGATTTAATATGTACTAATCGTCTCCGTCTGCATCTTGAACAACGACAATATCACAATTGTAGTTGGCAGCATCAACATATGCAATTCGAATGATATTTGTCATAGCAAATTCACCTTTTTTTCAAAAACGCCGAAAAGGTTACTAGTTTCTGAATAAGTAGCAGGCGATTTAAAATGTGCCAATTGGTCTCTCTCATCCTTTACAACAACAACAACAACAACAAATTCATCATAACATTGTTGTTGTCAACATCAAAATACGCAGTACCTTAGATCGAATCTGAATAAGTCACGAATAAGGAACAAGGAATATATAACCAACTTTACATTTGAACAAGGAACAAGGAACAACTAACCAACTTCACATTTAAATAAGGAATAAGGAACAAAGAATAGGCAACGGCCAAATAAGTAACAGTAAGTAACAGGTGATGGTTTATGTACCAATATCTTTTCATCAGTTGTTGGCAACATTAACATATGCATTTTGAATGATACTTAGGACAACAATGGATTTTTTTCTTGAAAACGGCAAAGTACGTACTGAATAAGTATGAGGTTTTTGAATAAGTAACAGGTAACAGTAACAGATCAAATATGTTCCAATAGATACAATTTGAACGATATTTGAGAGAGCAAAGGCTTCTTTACAAGAAAACGACCGAATAAGTAATAGGTGATTTAAAATAATATTTTGGATAGCAAAGCCTTCTCTTCTTGAAAACGGCCAAATAAGACACAGTGTTTTAAAAAGAAAATGTAACAGGAAATTTAAAATGTACCAATAGGTTTCTGTCAACATCTACTACAACCAACAACATCATACAAAGGAATAAGTAACCAACTTCACATTTGAATAAGAAATAAGGAATAAGTAACCAACTTCACATTTGAATAATGAACAAGGAATAAGTAACCAACTTCACATTTGAATAATGAACAAGGAATAAGTAACCAACTTCCAGCAAGGAGAGATAACACTGGCGTTTCTCCCACAATCAACATTTGGTGTTGGTGTTCATTCAGACAATTATGTTAAGCACCAACAAAACAGTGTTTTGGGATCAAAGAAGGATTGTATAATGGGATATTTAGTCAACACCTTGGATACGTATCCCTATTATCTACGTCGTTAATTGTATCATGTGCTATGTACACATTAACTACAGCTGTGTGAAATGTGATATGGACACCTTAACTCCATATGTGTGAAATTTGGCCTGAACACCTTAACTATAGCTATGTGAAATGTGATATGTACACCTTAACTAGAGCTTTGTGAAATGTGATGTGTACACCTTAACTACAGCTGTGTGAAATGTGATGTATACACCTTAACTACAGCTGTGTGAAATGTGATGTGTACACCTTAACTACAGCTGTGTGAAATGTGATGTGTACACCTTAACTACAGCTGTGTGAAATGTGGCATGTACACCTTAACTACAGCTGTGTGAAATGTGATCACCTTAACTACAGATGTGTGAAATGTGATCTGTACACCTTAACTAGAGCTTTGTGAAATGTGATCTGTACACCTAAACTAAAGCTGTGTGAAATGTGATATGCACACCTTAACTACAGCTGTGTGAAATGTGATATGTACACCTTAACTACAGATGTGTGAAATGTGATATGTATGCCTTAACTACAGACGTGTGAAATGTGATATGTACACCTTAACTACAGCTGTGTGAAATGTGATATGTACACCTTAACTACAGATGTGTGAAATGTGATATGTACACCTTAACTACAGATGTATGAAATGTGATTTGTACACCTTAACTATAACTGTGTGAAATGTGATATGTACGCCTTAACTATAACTGTGTTAAATGTGATATGTACGCCTTAACTATAACTGTGTGAAATGTGATATGTACGCCTTAACTATAACTGTGTGAAATGTGATAGGTACGCCTTAACTACAGCCGTGTGAAATGTGATATGTACACTTTAACTACAGATGTGTGAACTGTGATATGTACATCTTGACTACAGCTGTGTGAAATGTGATCTGTACACCTTAACTACAGCTGTGTACAATGTGATCCATACACCTTAACTACAGATGTGTATAATATGATATGTACACTTTAACTACAGCTGTGTCAAATGTTAGCTAAACACCTTAACTACAGCTGTGTGAAATGTGATGTGTATACCTTAAATAAATATGTGTGAAAAATTGATATGTACACCTTAACTTTAAATGTGTATAATGTGATGTGTACACCTTAACTAAAGCTGTGTGAAATGTGATCTGTACACCTTAACTACAGCTGTGTGAAATGTGATATATACACCCTAACTACAGATGTGTATAATGTGATTTGTACACCTTTACTACAGATATGTATAATGTGATCTATACACCTTAGCTACAGCGGTAGCTGTGTGCAATGTGATTTGTACGCCTTAACTACAGCTGTGTATAATGTGATATGTACAACTTAACTACAGATATGTGGAATGTGATATGTACACATTAATGAAAGATGTGTGAAATGTGATCTGTACACCTCAACTACAGCTTTGTGAAATATTCTCAGATTTAAAGGTATTATGTCTTCCCTATTGTTAAAGGTGTATTCAATTGAAATATATAGCACGGACGTGAATAACATCTTGGACAAAATATAGAAAATCTCAATAGATGAAAATATTATTATTGAATCAATTTAAAAACATTGTGGCAAAAGCAGAAATTGGTAATAATGAGCAATTTCTCCATTTTACACAATGTTTTTAAACTCGTATTCATGAGGGATAAACCATGTTATCCATACAACTAAATTACCTGTAAGAATAACATATGTCTATATGAACCCGAGATAAAATTACCTTGAGTCCGTTTTGAAACTAAATCACCCTGGCTTCATTAAATCACGGTTAAGGGATTATTACACCTAAATATGATATTTACACATCTTTTTAGACTTTAACAAAGTCATCCAATTATGAGTTAATATTTCAAAATTATTTTCAGCTGCTTATAAGCACTGAAATTATAGTATATATACTTGCTTGTGCGTATCTGCTCTATAGAATTGAGATAAGCGTTGAAAACATTGGTACTTCTTTTCGAGTGGTAAATCGTATTATTTTAAGGAATAAACGATTCTAAAAAATATATGTTAACTTTGAGGTCAGTTTTTGAGGCAACCGCTCCCAAAATGGATGTTATTTTCTTCTGAACTAACACGTGTACGAACAATTTAAAATTATATCGAACTGTTGACGATTTTTTTGTTTCTATTTGTCATAAATAGACGACAGCAATTCGACGTCAGGGCCCGTATTCACCAACGCGTCTAAATTGTAAATCGACTAAATATTTAGAGTTTTGGTCTAAATATTTAGTCCTCTTCGGGGCATGCTAAATTAGCCGACTAAATTTGAAAAAAAAGGCGACTGTTTTTTGCCTATCGCTAGAAAAAAAATTGATAGGTGTAAAACCGAAATTTGGGGTAACAACGGGTTTGTTAGACAGTCATTTCCGCTTAGTCCAAATATTTTAGACTTTCGGTTTCTCGTTTTATCATCTGTCAATTATTGGTCAACCGAAGTCTAAACATTCTGTTGACAATTTCAATCGCTTTTATCGGCCGACTCGATTAACATTATTATCCCGTTTACATTCTTGACACGTATCGGAACGATTAGTAACCCATATATGTATAACTTATATGTGCCTTATGTATGAAGCTTACCTCTTTAACACTTAAATCTATCAAAATTCAAATCACAACGACGAACAGTTTGAAATCTTCAACATATTTGTTTCCGATTAAATAAATTAGACGAAATCGGTAAAAAAAATATTGCGAATGAGAACTGTCTCGCTCGCCTCTACGCCAATTACCTTTTGAAATGATTTCGTTAAATATCCCTTTCGTTGTGCTTTAACAACTTTACCCAAAAAAGGGAAATAAACCGTATTTCGGTAACCTCGGTTTTAATCTGCAAACTGTGATCTAGTTTTTAATAGGAATTTGGAACCTCTCCAGGGCGGGTTTCAAACAAACATGGGTAGTACTATGACATCATTCATTCTAACAGAAAGTATAACCTACTGCAAAAAATCTCACAGTAAATTGGTTGCTTGCATTTTAGATACGCGAAACGCATTTGATAGAGTATGGCATGATGGTCTATTCTATATACTACGTGAGTAACAAGTCACCCCAAAGCTGTTAAAGTATGTTATTTTCATGTACAATGATATGTACAGTTGTGTCATGTATAATGGCATATTTTCTGACTGGTTCCCAGTGTTACAAGGTACCCGACAGGGTGGGGTATGGTCCCCATTCCTGTACATCGTATATATTAACTCGTTGATAGAGCAGTTAGAAAACACTAATTTAGGTCTTCAAGTTCTAGGCTCTAGCGTATGTGCCCCGTCCTTTGCAGACGACTTGACCCTTCACGCTTTATCGAGCAAAGCCTTACTGGAGATTTCAATACAATCACAATAAATGCACTGTTGTCACGTTTAATGAGTCAAAAAGAGCATTTTCTGGTAGTTCTCGGTCTCGGTGCGTGGGTAATAGTATTATACATGAGACATGGGATGTTATTCATTTGGGCATTTTATGTAATAATTATTCCTCATCATCTGCAATTGCAGAACATGTAGATAGGACATTAAGGGGAACTTTATTTGGGTTAATTAAGGAAGGTTTGCACAGAAACGGTCTTAATCCAATTATTAGTTTCAAAATATACAAATTTATTGTTTTGCCGATAGCGCTTTTTGGTTGTGAAATGTTACAGTCGCTTTCTGAACGAGACAACTTAATTTTGGAAAGGTCACACAGATTACGCTTAAAACAGATTAAAGGATTGAAAAGTAGATTGAGGACAGATATTGTCCTCGGACTATTAGGCGCCCTTCCATTGAAGGCTGAAATTGATTAGAAGAAATTGACATTCCTTGGTCAATTGTGTCTTTTTATTCTGCGTTTATGTTCGTTCAATAATGGTCTTAGTAGTACTGGTTATATCTCTGATATTGTCTCTATTTTACGTAAACATGATTATTATCATGTGTTGCAAGACCCTTGACATTTGGCGTGTTTCCAAGTAAAAGGGTGCGGAAGAGGATGATTAACATCACATTAACCAATCAGTGTATTAATTCATGGAACAAGAGAACTTCTTCGCACGAATTCGTGATACTATAGACAAATTCAGGAGCAGTTCTCTGGTAATCGTATTACTGTGGCGCAGTTAATTACCTACTGTCTACTTTTGATTCTCACTGTACGCTTTGAGATAGGCACGATATAGAGTTTAGTGTTACTGGGCATATTTTACTAGACTGTAATCGTCTACAATCTTGTAAATCCGTATTTGAGCGTTCAATACGTCATGCGTTTAAAAATCAAGTTGTTGATCGTTTAAAACCCTTGAGTAAGACTGACTTTATTAGAGCTTTATTTGGAGTAAATGATTATTTTCAGCAGATTCGTCATGCACACTACCATAAATTCCATCGGACTGTCGTTGTGTACTTCCACACTGTCCAGAACTGTTACTTTTACGTTCAGTAAGTGGGACAGTTCCACCTCATGTGTAACGTTGCTTTTTTCAGCTTTCTTATCTTTGTAAAAATTTGGCGTTTTATATTCTTCATTGTATTTTGTTTTATGATATGGATCACTCATGCCGAGCCCCGTTGGCTCAGTCGGTAGCGACGAGAACTGTCAATCTAGGGGTTGGAAGTTACAACTCAAGCTCGGCCAACATTCTTTCTGACGTTTGACAAAAGTCACTGTAACATGCGTCATTCGTCTTCCATCAATGGGCTAACACTTCAATTCAATTCAATATATTGTATTGCATAATACAACAAATGGGCTAACAGTTTATGTGGAATAGCAGCCAGTTGCTTGGAAAAGATGTTGTGCGGAATCCTGGTGTGAGATTACCAGGAAGCACATGAGTCGGTGAACTAGTCGCCGTGATATGACTGGACAATCGTTGGAAACGACGTTAAACCCCAATCAATCAATATGGTCAAGATTTGTTTCAGTTGTTTAATGATGTCAATATTCTTAATGAGTAAGTCAGCTGTTTTGCTATCCACAAGTTTTTGTTTTTATATCACTTTCGCTTTTATTTTCAGACACGTGATTTTTTATTTTTTAGAAAAGCATATACCTGTGAGTGAACATCTGAATATAAGTTACATAATTCGTCGACTTTAAAATGTAATGATGAACCCAAACGACTGTGTGGTCTTTACAATCAACACTCACGTGATATTGCGAATAGATACCGTATACTACTTAGAAACGATAGGCGGTTATAACCTTATAAGGTAATGATAAAATGTACAAATACGAAGTGCTATGATAAGAAGTAACCCGATTTGGTATGTTAGGGTCGTCTGCTCTGAAAACGTCTCAAAAACCTGTTTGTTCAAGTTTGAATACATCCTTTACCACGAACTCTTTCATTAGATTTTACAGATATGTTCAACAGTAGTTTAGTCACATACAGAGTCAGTTAAGACCAGCATGAACGTGACACTCTGATTGGATCGTGATTGGAGCAATGAATGGTTGCAACAAATTGATCCATATTTTATTTACGAAATTTATTTATCGATTTTGAGGCCGATTTTATTTACAAAGTCATTTTTTAAAATCAAAGATTGATTCATATGGCAGTTAAAGATACATATGGTATATAAAATGTTAACATCAATTTATGTTCATTTTGAAGAAAGGAGTATATAACAAGTGTATTCGATAGAGAAATCGAGTGAGAAGTACGGCGCTCGTTGAAACCACTGAACACGTCCATCAAAACGACAATTTCGGAAAAGCGAGCAAGATACGGGATACGATACCAAGACTTTCAACAAACAAAAGAGTTTATAAAAAAATAATTTCAAAATTCATCTTCTGCAGAGTTGTCAGAAAGCCCCTGTTTGTGGTAAAGGGTAAAGAGATGTGTTTATTACATACTTGTCAAAGCATTCTTGAGAAACTCAATGTTTTAAAACAGTAAAACTATCTAGTGATACTTTTCACTATATATATATTTCTTTACATAATCTCCCACATAATCCGAGCCTTCTCTGACCCTTACACAGCCTTTTTTACGATTTTTGACATTTCATTTTGCTGTGTAGGCCTAAGC
>JAUELF010277125.1:0-10595 GCA_031471495.1 Clinocardium nuttallii | reverse complement strand
CACATTCTGTTTTTCTAATAATTATTTAAACAATATGGCAAACTGTGCACATTCTGTTTTTCTAATAATTATTTAAACAATATGGCAAACTGTGCACATTCTGTTTTTCTAATAATTATTTAAACAATATGGCAAACTGTGCACATTCTGTTTTTCTAATAATTATTTAAACAATATGGCAAACTGTGCACATTCTGTTTTTCTAATAATTATTTAAAAGTTGTCAGCTGTGGATGCATCTAAATGTCGTATTAACAGGAAGAGGGATAACCACATGCAGATACATTTTGACACACCTACGACAGATGAAATTTTAAATCATTCTGGTAAAAGGAGAAATTGTAAATACATGTAATTAGCAATTTTTCCTTGTGCCAAAACGGTTTCAATTGTATTTAATTATTAGATTAGTATTGATAGAAAGTTTCATTATTTCTCCTTGGTGTTTCGTCTTATTTCACAAAGAATAATATACATACATTCTATAAACAATATACATACATTCCATAAACAATATATACATACATTCCATAAACATGCATGTCTTAAGCTCTTGGAAAAAGTATATTAAAACTGACCTGCTCCTGTAAGTCCACAAAAAGGTACAAATAGAATTAATAAATCCAGCAATAAGACCAATTTCTTTACATAAAAGTTTAAGTTTATATAACACACTCTTCTAAATGACTTTGAAAACATCTGGACAAATAAACAGTGTGAATGAAAGTGAAAAGATTCATTAGAGATGCAAACATATGTGGCAAAAGTAGAATAATGCATCATGAGCAATTTCTACTTTTTCTACATGATTTTCAGAATGCAACTGCATGTGGAAAATGGTTAATTAATTAGACATTGACTTATGCCATGAAGCATAAACATTTTCCAATCACTTGTTCTTTCAATTTAAAATCATCTTCAAGATGTTGAATTGAATAATACACATTTATCAATTATCAGAGACAGCTGAAAACTATATAGATAGGGATAATTATTGCTCAGTGTTTATAAAGATGAATTCAATTAACTGTTAATCTGATATGAAATCAACTGCTTCAAAAGTATTTTATAAAAACTATTGACTATAGACAATCTTTTCAAATACAAGTAACCTTTTAAACCATTAAAATTATTGTGAGAAAAGCAGAATTGCTAAAATGATTTTTCAAAGTTCCTCTGCATCAGAGAACAAGGTGATAAATAGGTGTATCATGTTATTAAATTAGAAATAAGTTATCTCCTTTCCCACATGTAGATGCAATTTGAGGCATCTGCAGCACACATATTTTGAAATCAACATGGCAAAAGCAGAAATTGCTCAAAACCAGCAATTTATCCTTTAGCCAGAATGTTTTCAAACTATTCTAAAAATAACCTTTGATTTATAGACATTTTCAATATTTTTGCCTAGATGTTTTTCAACAACATCTGCTGAAGTTTGGCGCATGAGGGAAAGGGGGATTAAAATAGGTTATTATCAAACAAATATTACATAAGGTGGCAAAAGTACATAAAGTCTCACCTTAATTTTCAATTTAAATGGATTGCTGTCTTCCCCAGCCAGGCTATCCTGCTTGAAGATGATTTCCGAAATGGCTGCCATTTTGGGTGGAGGCCCTGAGAGGGGAGATTCTGCAGGCCTTTTAGACCCAGCCATAGGGCTCTCTGTCTCGGAGGGATTACCCTCAACATCCACTATAGACTCTTCTATAACACTGAAATAAATAATTGTCTGCTGTTACTTTAACCCTTTCCCTAAAATCTATGTAAACGATGAATGAACCACTGTTTTAAAGAAATGTCTTCTGCAAGTATCTTTGAATCAATGAAAATTAAGGTAATCAAACACAAACAATCTAGCCATTGAGTTACTGGAAAGCTAACGATGAAGTGGTACCGATGAAGTGGTACCGCATTATTAAAAGTCAACGGTTGATATATTTTTGTGCATCACCAATGCAATACTTCATTGTTAGGTGTTTAACACCATTTCAGCAATTATTCAGTTATATCAGAGTGTTTCCTGGGTAAATTGTTACTACTACTTATCCATTTATCCTGGCACCAGTCAGTCATTCATAAGGATGTTTACCCCACAACCCTGGGCACCAAGGAGAAAGCCATAGCTACCATTTTTAAAGTCTTTGGTATGACCTGACACAGTTTATGACCAGCTAATTTTAATGGTTGATATATAACCAATAGTGTTCACTTACACTGATTGCTCTTCAAGGAAAGGTACATGGACAGGTAAAGATGGTGGCTGTATATCCATGAGTGGGGCTTGTAGGTCATCATCATCATCATCTTCAAACATATCAGTCATCTCCTCCGACACAACTGCTGGATTTATCATGGGCTTCTTCTCTTTTGTAGTGAATACCATAAAGTTCTGAAAAAGGTTTCCAGGTTTTAATTTCTATACTGGTTGTTGTAGTTATTACACAAAAGAGCGTTGTTAATCCTTTCCCATCCCGCCCAATGTATTTTGATGGGTTTGTAGCAGGCCACTTTTGATAACATTGTCAACAAAATAATACATGTATTGGTATTTAAGCATAAATAAAAATAAATATTTTGTTGTTCTTTTAATTCTATATTTTATTTCAATACTAATCATGTTTATTTGCAAAATTGTTTGTTTACCGATTTTCTAATTAAATCTAATAAAAGAGCCGATAAAATAAATGCTATTAGCATTAGAAAGCAGAAAACAATCACGGACTCAATTAAACAGATCAAAAAGTTTGAAAAGTTCATCATAATTAAACCACAAAAAAACACCGAAACTATCCAATAATTCATTCCAATTTGAGATGATTTAACTATCCATTAATCCTATTCAAAAGACGAGAGAACAAAGCCCTGTTGAGAGTCATAACAAGGACAATAATTGTAGCTAAAGAGTTTTAAATACAAACTGCTAACACGGCAATTATCGGTTTTTACCCACTGTAGTATACAGCTGTTGTATTTGACCCGTGTAATGTAAACACTCGGGTACACTCTACCTGTTTATGATTTAAACCTGGCATTACACAAACACTATTTCTGTGTTGTTTTACACGCGACAGTTATGTTGGATTCATTTGACTGTTGGATTTAAAGTGGCTTAACGTTTTTTTTATGAAAATGGGAAGGATTTAATTGATTTTTTTACTGTGAGATTTAAGGTCGCTTAACGGTTGATTTCAATGAAAATTGTAAGGATTTAAGTGTCCGCTGGTCGCAGACAGCAGTGACTCGCTTATTGCAGGTAAATTTATGAATAAAAAACATCGGGGGGAGTTCAATGTGGTCGCTTACACCAGGGGGTCGGTTATACCAAGTGGTCGGTGGTACAGGTTTGACTGTATTACCATTTAATTATTTACTTCGCATAAAGTGTTTCTTACCATTTTTTTTGTAGCCGACGGTTTTGTTGAAGTTCAGGAGAAAGCAAAAGCGAGTTATGCATCTGTAGTAGATGACAAATGTGTTCCACCTACACCTGATGAGTCGAAGGAATTAACCCTTGAAGATTTTAGAGGCAGTAGAACATTAAGAGAAATACAAATAGAGACATATAACAGTGAAGGTATGTAAAACTTTTATTAGCTATTTTGACGAAGGAATTAACCCTTGAAGATTTTAGAGGCAGTAGAAAATTAACCTCCGTGTCAAGTTTGAAGACCATAGGTTCATGCATTGTTGAGTTATCACTCCGATAAGCTTAACAAAGGCTTTGAGTTCAAGGTCACTGTGACTTTGACTTTTGACCCAATGACCTCAAAATAGGTAGGATTCATCTACTGGTCAGGTCCAACCTCCATGTCAAGTTTGAAGACCATAGGTCCAGGCATTGTTGAGTTATCACTTGGACAAGCTTAAAAAAGATTTCTGTGTTCAACGTCACTGTGACTCAATGACCTCAAAATACATAGGGTTCATCTACTAGTCAGGACTAACCTCAAAGTCAAGTTTGAGGACCGTAGGTCCAGGCAATGTTGAGTTATCACTCAGACAAGCTATGGTCTACAGACGATGAATCCTATTTATTTTGAGGTCATTGGGTCAAAGTCACAGTGACCTTGAACTCAAAACCTTTGTTAAGCCTGACCAGTAAATGAACCCTATTTATATTGAGGTCATTGGGTCACAGTCAAGGTCACTGTGAGCTTAAACACAAAAACCTTAGTGAGTGATAACTTGATATTGCCAGCACCCATTGTCAGGGCTTGGCGTAAAATGGTTGTAACTAAAATCTGTATTTTTTTACCAAGGTTAATCACCTCGCCATAAAGTCTTTATAAGCGTTGAATTATTTTTCTTGCTAAACAATGGATTTGCATTGTTTACAAAGGGGTGAAAATTGCCCCTAAACCAGGTTTTCAAAATAGGTTTTTAGTTACAACCGTTTCACACCAAGCCCTCGACATATCTAAGTCATATTAATATTTACTTGGTAGAAGACAGACAATATAGGGTGTGGGTTTTTATACTCAGTGGCACTTTACTAGACCTCTTGTATTAGCTTCCTGTCAATAAATGAGTTATTGTGGCTGGCATGACAAATCACATTACATAACTCAGGTGAGCAATCCAGAGCCATCATGGCCCCCTCTTGTTAAAATTATTGTTACAAAAGGACACGATAATGAACAGCATCTTTTTTTCTTGTTTTTACCTACAATTTTCTTCTCTCTGTTCAGAACTACACAGTTCCTGAATCCAATTATCACCAAAGGAAATGGTTCACAAAATGTCAAAAGTGGTTCTGTATCAAAACTTAGGGATATCTTTATATAAGCAATTTTAATATGTAACGTTTCAAAAATCAATATTTATTTCATCTAAAATTACAGATGGAGTCAAACCTGGGGTTGTGAGTTTGAATCCCAGCTCTGCCAACTTTCTTTCCAACGTTTGATAAAAGTCAATGTGACATGCATCATTTGTCTTTCACCAATGGGTTAAGTCTATGTGGAAAAGCAGCCACTGAGCGAGTTGCTTGGGAAGATTGCTGTGTGGAATACTGGTGTGAGAAAACAAGGAAATACCTGTGTAGGTGAACTGGCCGCCGTGATATGAGTGAGATCTTGTTAAAAGCGGCGTTAAACCCAAATCAATCAATACAAATGGAACTTGGTTTACATAATAAACATTACTTGTTGATGTTCAAGACATAATTTTTCTATCATATCCATTTAGACATTCCAGAGTTCCCTTGAACTTTGACTGTCTTTTATGCAATCATTTGTGGAGTATTAAAACCTTTCTCTCGGACAAAATAATTACAACAGATGTCTTTGAAAATATCTAGGTTAAATTGGAAAAATCTCAATAAATGAAAGATCAGTTACTGAATAGATTTGAAAACATTTTGGCACAAAGAGAAATTGCTCATTATGTGTATTTTCTCCTTTTGCTAGAATGTTATCAAATGTCTGGTGAAAAGGTGTCATAATGCGTCTGCTTGTGGAAAAATGGTTCAGATACCGTTAGTGACAGGTATAAATTATAACTAGATAAAGGCAATACCGGTAGTGTCTCTCTCTTTTATTATAAAGATTTTTCCCTGGCAGAAGTGGAAGGAACAGAAGAGCTTAAGTTAATGTCAACAACTAAGAAAGAGGATGACATTTCTGATTCACCCCATGTGACACATGCCATTGTCCTCAAGGAGGTGAAGTCAGATGAGGAACGGATGAACACAGATTCGGGCGAGGGTGCTGTCGTGAGACCCAAATCGCAAAGTCCAACTCCCAAAATCGTGCCGGAACCACTTCATTTCTATTCAGGAAACCCATGTGTGGAAAAAGTGAAAGGCATTTTACACATCTACAAAGATAGGTTAGTGGGAGGCCAAATGTAGTTTTAGGAATATAAACTATTTTACACGTCTATAAAGATAGGTTAGTGGTAGGCTGAATGTACTTTTAGGAATATAAACTATTTGACACATCTATAAAGATAGGTTAGTGGTAGGCCGAATGTAATTTTAGGAATATAAACTATTTGACACATCTATAAAGATAGGTTAGTGGTAGGCTGAATGCAATTTTAGGAATATAAACTATTTTACACATCTATAAAGGTTAGTGGTAGGCTGAATGTAATTTTAGGAATATAAACTAGTGTTCAATTCCCACATGTATTTTCATCAGCTGCAGACAACCTTTGAAATCATTGTAGGGAAAGGAGAAATA
Organism: Clinocardium nuttallii; assembly: GCA_031471495.1. Taxonomy (NCBI): domain Eukaryota; kingdom Metazoa; phylum Mollusca; class Bivalvia; order Cardiida; family Cardiidae; genus Clinocardium; species Clinocardium nuttallii. Next base: position 4,407 of record JAUELF010277125.1, on the reverse strand, counting down.
ACACATAATGAGCTATTTTTACTTTTTGTACACTTATTTGTAATCCTTTCTAATATTGTACTTTAATAAAGAGAGAATTTCCAAATATTGGGGATAATTCCTGAGATCTTTTCAAAGTTACCTTCGCAGACTCGTCCTATGTTGAAATGGGTAAAGATTTAACTCTTTATTATAAATAATAATTGTTCATGCTTTTGCAGAAAATGATCTATAAATATTTATAAATAATGACAAAGTGTTTGAATCTTTCTCAAAATTACACTCATTGACCTTTTCCCTTATACAACAAATCTGCAGCAGACAACATTGAAAACTAATAGGCAATAATATGGAAACTCCATAAATGAAAGTGTAATAATTAAATAGAGTTGAAGACATTGTTACAAAAGGAGAAACTGCTCATGTAGCTAAGGGTTAATAAATAGATACCAAACACAACTAGATAATTGGAATATGAAAACATGTTAAACCAAATTTCATCATATATGGGAAAAAAATATAATCTTCACTGGGCAAAATTGTGAAATTTTATATCCATGAAAAGTACTGGTTTTACAGGTTTTACACTCTTTGCCTGAATGTTCTCTAAAGATTTATAGACTTATCAGCAATTGAGCATCAGTGATTATCAGGATCTATACTGGTTACAATCTTATTGGTAATTTTCACACAGCACAACTCAAATTTATTAATTTTGTATGTCTTAGTATTTATATTTGTTATTCAAACAAATAATAAGTCCTCAATTTTAACCCTTTACCACGTATAGACGCTTTCTGACACCTCTACAGCAAACGACTTTTGTAAACAATGTGACAAATAGAGAAATTAATCAATACGAGCAATTACTCCATTCGCCACAATGTTTTCAACTTTTTTCAGCAATTATACCTACAGTTATAGAGATTTTTTATATATATTTGCTTGCAAAGTCGTCTGCTGCAAGTTTGTTTTATGAGGGAAAGGGTTAAAACACTATTCCATATATAGATCATTATATGCAACTTGACAATTCTGCTCCAGTTGCCTTTAAAAACATTTTGCAGAGTCGGGTGGCGTCCAGTATGTTGTCAGCTAAATAACTTAAGGAGGCTTAGTCAAATCATTATCAAATGTTGTCAGAATGTCTATTGGCATAATACATTAGACACATTCGATAACTAGCAATATTGCTCTAGTCACTCAAGAGCAATACCCTTTAATTATAGAAATTACCTCAAATTGGTCTTAACAGCCGAATAACTTAAGAAGCCTCTGTCACATCATCACTAAATTTGGTCAGAATGTGTATTGGCATAATATCTTGGGACAAGTTCTTTAACTAGCCATATCTTTAGTCATTTGAGAGTTATCGCCCTTTAATTATAGATATTACCTAAAATTGGTCTTGTCTGCTCAATAAATTTAGAAGCCTTTTTTCCAATCTCCACCAAATTTGGTCAAAATGTGTTTTGGCATAATATCTTGGACAAGTTGGATAACCAGCCATATCACTGTAGTCGCTCATGAGTTATTGCCCTTTTATTATAGAAATTACCTCAAATTGGTCTTGTCCCATCAATAACCTTTGAAGCCTTTATCCAATCATCCCTAAATTTAGACAGACTATGTATTGAAATAATATCTCTGACAAGTACTGTACGCAGCCATATTGCTTGAGTCACTCTATAGAGTTATTGCCCTTTAATGACAGAAATTAACTAAAATCGGTCTTGTCTGCTCAATAACTGAAGAAGCCTTTGTCCAGTCACCACGCAATTTAGTCCGAATGTGTATGAGTGGAATATCTTGGTCAGGTTCGATAACTAGCCACGTTATCTTTGTCACTCCACACTTATGTCCCTCGAAATGGCCAAAACTGTATTTACAGTGTCCACTCTCTAAATTTGTCTGACGTACAACCAATTATCACTATACTTGGTCTCAAAAACAAAGGACGGGCGCATTTTGTGACAGTAGGCGCTCTTGTTCCTTTTGCCTCAATGTTTTCAAAAGTTGTCTGAGGCATGTTTCTGCTATACCAATTTTGTTCAAACATCTTGCACTGGTGTATTAGACAAACTACATAGACATATGTATTTGTTTCATAAACAACCATCTAGTCTAGAAGAGATTTTCCATATTTTTGCCTATTTGTTTTTCAAAGTTGTCTTCTTAATATTTGGTTAATGTGGGAACGTGTTAATGTCTTACAGTCATCAGATAAATGTAACAGACGATGTGCCAAGGAGTGAGCTGATATGCATGTTGGCAGTACCAGCCAGTTACACCATACATGATCTGCTGAAATTTAATGGACCCTTTATGTAAGTTCCTTCACATCTCTTTTTCTACCTATTCAGAATAATTCTTTACAATATTCTTTTTACCAATAGCCTAATTATTGGCATATATCATGTTCGTAGCCAGGTCTGGGGGAAGAACACATATGAGTAGGTGAATTTGGTAATTGAGAACACTGAAATTATGTCATGTTCGTAACATGAAAGGTAGCCAGGTCTGGGGGAAGAACACAAGTGACTTGGTGAACTTGCTAATTGATAACTCCGATGTCATGTCATGTTCGTAACCAGGAAGGTAGCCAGGTCTGGGGGAAGAACACATGTGAGTAGGTGAACTTGCTAATTGATAACTCTGAAATTATGTCATGTTCGTAACCAGAAAGGTAGCCAGGTCTGGGGGAAGAACACAAGTGACTTGGTGAACTTGCTAATTGATAACTCTGAAGTCATGTCATGTTCGTAACCAGAAAGGTAGCCAGGTCTGGGGGAAGAACACAAGTGAGTAGGTGAACTTGCTAATTGATAACTCTGAAGTCATGTCATGTTCGTAACCTGTCAGGTCCGGGGGAAGAACACATATGAGTAAGTGAACTTTCTGCTTGATAATTCTAAAATACTAAAATGCTCAAGATCAGCTATTGTGATCACCCCCTTGCTTAGATTTTGTCAAAATGTCCAGGAAAATAAGTGCCATATGACACCTGTCATGTCAAAACAAGGTCACTAGTCCAAATTTAAAAAAAAAAAAAAGATTGTTAACTCTCTTGCTGCTGATTTTTAGCTCATCCGAGTACAAAGTGCTCAAGGTGAGATAGTGTGAGTGCATTTTGTCCAGTGTGTCCACACTTTCTTCTCTGTTACCAGTCCATGAATTTGGATGAAACTTTACAGAAAGCATCCTCTAAATGTCCTTACCAAAATTGCTTTAAATTGTGTTGATCCATGCAGAGTTTTGGTATCCATGGTAACTGAAAGCAAAAAAACTTAAACAAAAAGTACTTCTCCAAAACTCCAATTTTCACATTTTGTAGTTACGATCCTTGGGTGACCACCCTCTAACAGATTCCTTCAAATTGTTTTAATTGATTGAAAAACAGCCCGCCCCTTGGCGAAAGGGGCTTTTTTGGCAAGACTATTCGAAGAATATGAGAGTTATTACAGTCACTTGTGTGCCAACGTTGCAATTTAGGTTAAAGTTTTGCAGGCAATGCTTTTTCTCAAAAAGCACATATGCTATTGCTTTGAAACTTCACACACTTATTGGAAATCATCAAATGACCTTGCAGGACAAGTCCCATAATTCTATTTCAGATTTTGACACAATAATGCCCCTTTTTGGACTTTAAATTTTGTTTAAAGTTGTGCAAGCAAGGCTTTTTCTCTCAAACCACAAATGCTATATTGCTTTAAAACTTCACACTTATTGGACATCATTATATGACCTTGTAGTACAAGTACTTAATGCATTGTATTTAAACTTCATACAACCCTTTCCAACCATCACAACTATATAAACAATTAAGTTTGATAACTCTTTCCAGCATATAGTACAAATTATGGCCCATTTTATCGTCTTTTGTCTGCCATGCGGTGTGCGTCGTCCGTCGTGTGTCAACTTCTTCTCCTCAGTAACCAAAAGGTCAATTGAGATGAAGCTCCACAGAATCCTCTCAATGACCTCACCAGAATTCCTTAAATTCTTTGGGATTCATGCAGAATTCTGGTTTCAATGGAAACGAAAAAACTTCAAAATTCTTCTTCTCCCAAACTGGTTGGCAGATTTTCAAATAATTTTCTACAAATGTTCATTAGATGACCCTCTATCAGATTCCTTCAAGCCATGTTGATTGGTTGAAAAACATGGCCGCCGGGGGAGGGGCTATTTTGCCTTATATGGCTATAGTGAAAATTAAAAAAATCTTCTCCTCCAAAAATGTCAGGCCGATTTTTAAATTATTTTGTGAAAATGTTCCTTAAGTTACCAACTATCAGATTCCTTCAAGCCATGTTGATTGGTAAAAATTGGGGGGCTATATGGCTATAGTGAAAACTTCAAATAAGTAGAAATGTTTCTAGGGTGACACTCTATAAGGTTCCTTCAAGCCAAGTTGATTTGTCGGAAACT
>JAUELF010277124.1:0-19588 GCA_031471495.1 Clinocardium nuttallii | reverse complement strand
CACGAAATTTGGAAATCATATAGCGGAAAAGTTACTTGTCATAGCAATATACGTTTTATTCTTGTGCACTATTTAATTTTTGAAATATTACAAAAGTCCACATACTTTTTGAACACACCTCGTACATGTATATTGTTTACTATCGAATAATGCTAGTTACATTGATTGACCTAAAAACATATGCCATATATCATTGTTTACTATTAGATGATGTTTATATTTTCTTTGATTGTTCTATAAATTTCTATGTGATATCTTTTCCGCGGACCAGAGCTGTGGACTTTCCGGACATTATTATTAGATTGTAATTGTCTTGGTCTGTTGGCTGAATTCTAAGAGTTGATTTCTGACCATGGCATTTTTTTCATAACAATATGATTATAAAAAATGTATAGTATAATAACCTTTTCTTGTTTTTCTTTTCTTTGGAAGGGGCAAATCATTCAGCTGATCCCTAGATTTCTTTTTTCTTTTAACACTTGTCTTTACTTCTGGCTCAAGTGGTAGTCCAGCATCTTCTGGGCACTTAGATTTGAGAAAAGCCAACACTGGGTTAATCTTATCCAGAGCGGTTTGTAAGACATCACTGTTGTCTATTAAGTAAGAAAGGTTTGTAATTTTGGTTGCCGCTTCTCTTAGCCGTCTTGCAGTAACTGCTGACGATTCAGACACATTCTGATTCACTGTTATGTCTTGTTCAAACTTGTCTTCACTCACTTCCATGTCAATGGTTGTTGCAGTCCTGTCCTTACTACCAAGAGTGGATAAATCTACCCCAAGGCAGGCTGTATCGACAATAAAGACTGGGTGGTTCTTGTATCGTTCAGGAAGACAGTTAAAGGATATATCTGTGTGCTTGAATACAGCCAAGAAGTGTTTACATGGCATATGTGTTCTGCTGAATGCCCTACATTGACAAGATGGTAGTTTGTCATTATTACCAACACAAACAGTGTATGCGTTTGTACCGGACACAACATTAAACTCGCCATGTTCAATTTTCACCACATTTTGTTCCGGTATTGTTGAGGCATTCCTCTCAGTTTCTCTGAAATGCCTCAACATATATGGTGGTCTGTGTCGAAGCTCAGGTGGGATGTGATCAGCTGATTTCCGCCAACCTTCAGACATACGCACATTGGACTCAAGGTATCTATAAAAAAAGTTTGATGATGTAATTTAAGTTATGAAATTCATTCCTTTTTTGACAATCTATATTACAAATACCAAGACAATTGGTTCCACCCATCCTTCAATGAAAGGTGTGAAGTTGGCAGAGCACAAGACGTTATACATTAGACATTCAAAACATTATGGAATGTCTTATTAGATATAAGACCTTAGATTAGACATTCAACCTTTTAAATATTGAATGTCTAATTAGACGTTCGCAAATTACCAAACTCAGGTTCCAAATTCATCAGAGATCAATACACTGTATACATTAAAAGAAAACGAATGTCTAATTGCTCAGTTAGACATTAGCCATTCAATTAGACATTCGCAAACTACCAAACTTACAACCAGCTTCATATGATTTTTGTATACTTATCTATTTATAAACATTACCTTTTATTAGTATTAATTATAATTATTTAATTGTGTAAGCAGCCAAATTTCCTCTCCTGTCATTGTCATAACATCTGTGATTCCATCAGTGTATTGGTTTCTCTCAATCTATTTCCTTGTTTGATGTTGATGCAGGAAGTAATATTATCCTACGGTCAAAGATGCATGCCATTTTATTGTTTTGACAGACACCAAGGACAAAAGGGTATATCACTAACTGCCTATTATATAACTTCCTCTCCAATTATCAACATAACAGCTGTGTTTTTATGAGTGTACAGGTTGATTTCAACCCATTTACTGTTTTCATGTGTATGCAGGAAAGAATATTACCCCACAGTCAAAGATGCATGCAATTTTCATTGTATAGACATGTACCAATAACCAAAGGGTATATTACTAACTGCCTCTCCAGTTATCACCATAAGAACTATTATTTGATGATGATGTTCTTAATCCATTCTCTGTTTTAGAATAAAACTTGATGCAGACTATCGTTGACTAGTGTTGGTGTATTTGGTTTTGTTTTTGACTTGTCTTGGGATCATTGTACAAGTTGACATTTGTAAATGATACTTTGTAGTTCCTATGTCTTTGTGGATCGTTGTCTCAACAGTTTCATGGATATTTGTTTTGTCCACATCACATCTCTATACATTTGTATTACTGATATATTTGACAGAGTAAAGTTTTCATAATTGTGATTTTTGCAATGAGCTTACAAATTGTAGTCATGACATAATGTCAATTGATTTTAGTTTATCTTTTATGTTTTGTCGGCATTAATGTGAGCAAATTAACTTACTCCCTTCGCTTGTCTTCGAAGAATTCAAACAGACAGTTCAACATGCCTGTCACGGTCTTTGCTTTGAAAGGTGCCAGATATTCGTATTTGAAAACTTTATTTTGGGCCTCTACTCCGTTGTTTGTATTAACTACCAGTGTCAACCAGTCTTGCGTGCCCCTGAAGGCCCATACCCAGCTCTGCAATAAAAACAAGAGTCTGATGAGGTCCTGGATCGCTCACCTGAGTATTAAGACTTAACTCGTTCAGCGCCAATGACAATATCATCAAGACAAACCTTCTGACAAAGTTTCAAGCTCCTCAAGTCAAAAATGCAATCATTATAGTGTTAACAAGATTTTCTTTCAATTTGACCTAGTCACCTATTTCTTGACTGAACATAACCCATGTTCGAACTCGGCCTAGATATCACTAAGACAAAGATCCTGACAAAGTTTTAACATGCTTAAGCCAAATATGTGGCTTTCAGAGTGTAAACTAGTGTTTGACTCCACATGACCTAGTTTCGAACTCAGCCTAGCTTTAATGGAGATGTATGTTCTGATAAACTTTCATAAAGATTGGATGCAAAATGTTGCCTCTAGAGTATTAACAAGCAAATGTTGACGACAGACAACGGACAAAATGAGATCACAATAAACCCCATTCATGCTCTGGTGAGTTAAAAATATAAAAGTTCTTACACAAAAACAGTTTCTAAAAGGCAGACTTTTCTAAAGAGAAGGATCTTGAACATCATATATGAGCTATGAGACATAAACAAAGATTGTTTGCTACTCTTATTTCATATTCAAAATGCTCATAGAAAAGATAAATATCTAAAAGATCAAGTTAATAAAATCCATAATCTTATCATCATTGTTGATAATCTACAAGTAGAGCTATGACAACAAATGTTCTATCACACTTACTTTGTATTTCTTATCATTGAGCCACTGTTTTTCCATGTAATCTCTAAGTTGGTTATTAGTAGTCCAAAATCTACTTTCCTTCAAGCACTTAACATTCATATTGTATTCATCCTCAGTCACAGACTCTGCAACAGCCTAAAATAAAGATGTCATTGAATGAAAATATGTTGCAAAATAAATATAAATAATATATATAGGTAATCCAAAATAAGGGTGAAATCATCCAACTGGTAAAGTGCTCAAACAGTGAAGGAGCTAAATACAATATGAAACTAGAATTGTTTTTGACACAAAAACAGATGTCTCCCCCTCAAATATCTGTAAAAATCTCTCAAAACATTCCAACCTATAAAGCAGACAAAATTTTGGCCAAGTCAGACAGTATTCAACTTTTAATTACTAATTTTATCTTGACCTTATACAAAGTGGACATGATAACAAATGGTTTACAATAACACATCTTGTTACTGCAGCTGTAACATTCAAGACTGAAGTATTCCTCAAAACAATTACCAGTTGAAGGGTAGGAAAAATTGACTGAATTATTTTGAAAACACTTCAAATTATCTATCAAGCAGCCTCAAAATCAGGTCTCAAACATTTGACCTTAAGAGTTGACATTGAACCTGAAGGGCCGGGACACGAGTTCTGCACATCATGTTAATGAGCTGAACATGTGACTAATCTTCAGTAAAATCCTTTGCAGCATCTTGAACACAAAATAAGGCCTCAAACCTTTGACCTTCAAGTGTGACCTTGGATGGTCAAGACATGTGTTCTGCACATCGCCATGATGAGTTGAACATGTGACCCAAGTTTCATGAAAATCCTTTATGCCGTCTTCGAGATATGGAGCGGACACAAAATAAAGCCTCAAATATTTGACCTTCAAGCGTGACCTTGACCTTGAACCGGTATGGTCGGTACATGGGTTCTGCACATCGCCTTGATGAAGTGAACATGTGACTCAAGTTTCATGAAAATCCTTCAAGCCGTCTAGGAGATATGGAGCAGACACAATGTCGGACAGACGGACGGACGGACGGACGGACGGACTGACAGACAGACAGACAGACGGACAGACAGACAGAGACAGACAGATTTAGGATTTTTTATATATAATAAAGTATTTTTATTCTAGACAAAGGTTGCATATTTTATTAGATGGTGAATAAGGTTGGGCTCTGCTTAGGATTTTCCACGTTACGGAGTACTTTTAGACCCCAAATATGCTCACTTAATGTTGTGGCATTCCTCTTTTCTTTGTTTTCAAAGCTGGAGCTATGGCCAGAATAGGGTGATTTAAAGCTATTACATGTAAGACCTATATACGTATCCAGGTCCATGTTATCGTGACTGGTAACGTTGGCCTGGTATATCACGCAGGTAGAAGAAAAATAATTCATTATCCACAGACCAGACATGTCTTCTTTGAACAAAAGAAACGAACTCACAAGTGCATGTCGCCATAGGACAAAACAACTATTGCGCAACTTTAAACATTCAATATATATTAACAGTTATACTCTCTGAGAGACATTTCGTGAGCACTTTTCATTATATAAACTCCCAGGTAATCCTTTGTGTATAAAACAAATCATGCGCTAAAATGGTCACATTGGTTCAGTAATTGCACTATGTACGTAGTTTCTGATGAGTGAGGACATGCTTTGTCTTTATGAAACAAATTTGTAAAACTATGTAAATATAACAATTCCTTATTTCATATTGTATATATATAAATATATATATCTGACTTTGGTAACCTCACCTACCCTATCTTTGAGCATACCCTAACCCCTTTTATATTAATTTTAGGACAACAAGAAAATGTGTCACTGCAACACTGACGCTCAGTACATATTTGTCACCATTTTCTAGGTTCATCCATGCATGTCATATATATCACAGTCATACAATTTATATACAGGTGAATTGTGTAATAACAGTTCTTATTCCTCATAATTCCATATTTCTTTCAGAAGATGGCACAATTTAAATGTTTAATTTGTTTTAAATGAAAGAACTAGAGTTTAACTGTCATGTACTACAAGTCTGTATGTTAAACTTTAAGTCAATCAAAAACAATGATACAATTGATATCAAAATTATTAGCTTATCAAATCAAACAATACATACATTTAACAAATTCATGATTTCATCTTGGTTATTACTGCAACCGTTTTTGATCGTCTTAATCCATCTCATCATGGCTCTCTTTCGGTGAAAATCACAGATATAAATAACAGCATCTGTAAATGAAATAAAAGAAGAATGTGTATGATTACGGACAGGAATAGCCCGCTATTTTATGGAAAGTGAACTTGACCTGTATTTTATTTTTATGGACACTGTGCTTAAATTTGTAAATATTTTGTCCATGAAAACCTCAAGAAACCAAAAGCAGGAAGGATAACAAGAAGAAAAGTATGCTAGGAGCTTTGCTAGTCTTGTATCATATTCTACTTGTAATAATTGACAGATAACAACAAGAAATGTTTGCTAGGGGCACTGTATGTCTGCTATCATATTGTACTAGTTATAATTGACAGAAAACAACAAGAAATGTTTGCTAGGGGCACTGTATGTCTTCTATCATATTCTCCTTGTTATAATTGAAAGATAACAACAAGTAATGTATGCTAGAGGCACCATATGTCTGCTATCATATTCTCCTTGTTATAATTGAAAGATGACAACAAGTAATGTTTGCTAGGGGCACTGTATGTCTGCTATCATATTGTACTAGTTATAATTGACAGATAACAATAAGAAATGTTTGCTAGGGGCACTGTATGTCTGCTATCATATTGTACGTGTTATAATTGACAGATAACAACAAAAACTGTTTGCTAGGGGCACTGTATGTCTGCTATCATATTGTACTTGACAGATAACAACAAGTAAAGTATGTTTTTCTTGTATCATATTATACCTGAATTTTATGTGAACTTTTAAACCTAAATCAAGTGAATAAAGATTTTCAAAAACACCTATATCAAGGTCTCATGTAAATATCACATGGATGCTTCACATAAAATAAAAAAAAAGCATGTGCATCAATGAATGTTAAATGAAATCATGTGAAGTTCATGTGAAATACATGTAAGACGTTCTTGTATGTTAATCTCTACTACTAATACTATGCTATACCTGGAAAACTGTCTTTGATGCCATTCATTTCAACTTCTGATGAATCAATCATAAAACTCTTTGGCTTGAATCCTGGATTCATCTCCGAAAGTTTACTGAGTGCTTCGGACACTGAGGCAGAGTCTTCTGATTCCATGATCATGGTTCCTACAACGGCATATCCAGAGTTGGTTAGAACACACAGAAAGAAGAGAGGCAAAGCATATTTTGTGGTCTTGTATGTGGCATCCAAGAACACCATGTCATTGCCATACTTTTGAAGAAGATGTTGTTGCCAATCTGTCTGGTAAACAAAAAGGAAAGATTGCTGTGCTGCAGTCGTGAGCATTTCAGGATCATTAGTCTCATCATCTTCCACCACAGGTATGTTAACTGTCGATGATAAGCGCAGAAAAACACTTTGCCATCCTTCATCCTGCCAGCCTTTGACCAAATATTGCAACCTCTCTTGGTCCAAAAGGCCCTTCATCAATCGTCTACGCTCTCTGTAGATGAGCTTCCTTAAATCCTGTCGGCTAGGGTAAAACTGCCTGTTTATAGTCTTTGGGAGGTTGTCTTTTCCAAACAGGTCTTTAACAAAGATCTTTACGTGCCTTTTCATTTCATGGGCATTGTAAACCCCATCTGCCACAAGATTTCTTACATGGTTTATAACTCTATCATCTATGGGAGCTTTGAGAGATGCTGCCTGTAATAAACAAAATAGAACAAATTGAAAAGTAAATAAAATTTACTTAGAGGCTAGCTCCATGGAATCTGGAATGATCATGTCAAATTCTGACCTGCCAAGTCTGACACGAATTGTTTGCTGATTTAGCAAAAGTATTTCTTTTTTTACTTTGATATTAGAAAGTTTCAAAGACTTACAAAAGACATCCATCAAGACAGCTGTGCAACTTTCTTTGCTCATATATAATTTTCAAATGCATGTTTAGCAAAATCTAGTCTCTATAAATATGCAAATGTTCCCATAACTACAAGGTATAAAGCAACAAGGATAGACTCTATCATATTCTATCCATTGACAGAGATGGATTACAACAAGTAGAATATGGTGAGCTGTGTTTGTGTCTTGTATCATACTCTATCCATTGACAGAGATGGATTACAACAAGTAGAATATGGTGAGCTGTATATATGTCCTATATCATACTCTACCCATTGACAGAGATCAATTACAACAAGTAGATTATAATGGGATGTGTATATGTCTTGTATCATACTCTACCCATTGACATAGATGAATTACAGCAAGTAGAATATGGTTGGCCTTGTATATGTCCTGTATCATACTCTACTAATTGACATAGATGAATTACAACAAGTAGAATATGGTTGGCATTATTTATGTCCTGTATCATAATCTACTCATTGACATAGACGAATTACAACAAGTAGAATATGGTTGGCCTTTTACATGTCCTATATCATACTCTACCCATTGATGAATTACAACAGGTTGAACATTGTGAGCTGTATATATGTCCTGTATCATACTCTACCCATTTAACATAGATGATTTACAACAAGTAGAATATGGTGAGCTGTGTATATGTCCTATATCATACTCTACCCATTGACAGAGACGGATAACAACAAGTATAATATTGTTGACCTTGTATATGTCTTTTATCATACTCTACCCATTGGCATAGATGAATTACAACAAGTAGAATATGGTGAGCTGTGTATATGTCCTATATCATACTCTACCCATTGACAGAGACAGATTACAACAAGTAGAATATTGTTGACCTTGTATATGTCCTATATCATACTCTACCCATTGGCATAGATGAATTACAACAAGCAGAATATGGTTGGCCTTGTATATGTCCTGTATCATGCTCTACCCATTGACAGAGATGGATTACATTAAGTACAATATGGTGAGTATTGTATATGTCCTATATCATACTCTACCCATTGACAGAGATGAATTACAACAAGTACAATACGGTTGCCCTTGTATATATCCTGTAACAGTATCATACTCTACTCATTGACAGAGATGAATTATAACAACTAGAATATGGTGAGCATTGTATATGTCCTATATCATACTCTACCCATTGACATAGATGAATTACAACAAGTAGAATATGGATGGCCTTGTATATGTCCTATATCATACTCTACCCATGGACAGAGATGGATTACAACAAGTAGAATTTGGTGAGCGGTGTATATGTCCTAGATCATACTCTACCCATTGACAGAGATGGATTACAACAAGTAAAATATGGTTGGCCTTGTATATGTCCTGTATCATACTCTACCCATTGACAGAGATGGATTACAACAAGTAGAATATGGTGAGCTGTGTATATGTCCAATATCATACTCTACCCATTGACAGAGATGAATTACAACAAGTAGAATATGATGAGCATTGTATATGTCTTGTATCATACTCTACCCATTGACAGAGATGGATTACAACAGGTTGAATATGGTGAGCTGTATATATGTCTTGTATCATACTCTACCCATTGACATAGATGAATTACAACAAGTAGAATATGGTGAGCAGTGTATATGTCCTGTATCATACTCTACCCATTGACATGATGGATTACAACAAGTAGAATATGGTGAGCTGTGTATATGTCCTATATTATACTCCACCAATTGACAGAGATGGATTATAACAAGCAGAATGTTGTGAGCTGTGTAGATGTCCTATATCATACTGTATCCATTGACAGAGATGAATTACAACATGTAGAATATGGTTGGTTGTGTATATGTCTTGTATCATACTCTACTCTTTGACAGAGATGAATTACAACAGGTAGAATATGGTGACCTGTGTATATGTCCTGTATCATACTCTACCCATTGACAGAGATGAATAACAACAAGTAGAACATGGTGAGCATTGAATATGTCTTGTATCATACTCTACCCATTGACAGAGATGGATTGCAACAGGTTGAATATGATGGGTCTTGTATATGACCTCTATCATACTCTACCCATTGACAGAGATGAATAACAACAAGTAGAATATGGTGAGCTGTGTATATGTCCTGTATCATACTCTACCCATTGACAGAGATGAATAACTACAAGTAGAATATGGTGAGCTGTGTATATGTCCTGTATCATACTTTTCCCATTGACAGAGATGAATAACAACAAGTAGAATATGGTGACCTGTGTATATGTCCTGTATCATACTTTACCCATTGACAAAGATGCATAACAACAAGTAGAATATGATGAGCCTTGTATATGTCCTGTATCATACTCTACCCATTGACAGAGATGGATTACAACAAGTACAATATGATGGATCTTGTATATGAGCTCTATCATACTCTACCCATTGAAAGAGATGGATTAGAACAAGTAGAATATGATTGGTCTTGTATATGACCTCTATCATACTCTACCCATTGACAGAGATGAATAACAACAAGTAGAATATGGTGAGCTGGGTATATGTCCTGTATCATACTCTACCCATTGGCAGAGATGGATTATATATGTCCTGTATCTGGCTGGTTTTCTAAAGGAACTGAGCTCTCATGGATAAATTACTACTGTATTAGATTGATTGAGATACAATAAAAACTGAAGACTGCATCATGTTAACAAGAAATTGTTTAAGGACGCACGGACCACAGACAAATGGCAATGACATAAGTCCAAATGAAAACTGCTCTAAATAAAAGATCTCGGGCAATTTACATTTGAAGAGCAAGCCGCTTTTTAAAAAGCTCTTGGTAAAAACCAAATTTAAATGACCAGTCGCTGAAAAATACGTTAATAGTCAGAGTGTTTAAGCTATAATTAAAACTAATAAGTCTGTTAAAATTCCAAGCAAGATGATGAATAGCATAGGAATAATTACTGTGTACGCTTGTTGCTTAATGATTCTATCGTTAAGCCTTGACCAGGCATATTACCTTTAGTGAATTGGTAAAGTGTTTCGCTTGAAAATGTACCTATGAGAGGAGGTATTTTGTGTGCAGATGTTGCACAGTTATAAAATATTCTGTATAATCAATGACAAATTGTAACCTCCAAGACAAAGTGTTGTGTACAAAATTAATACATACATCCCCCATTATGTGTCTAACATGGCTTTCTGGTTTTGGGAGGTCTATATATATATCCTCTTCTCCACAATGACTTCTTCTCCATGGATAGACTGAAGGTCTGCTCTCAGTTGTACCGATGTCTCCTGCCGGCAATGATGTGTATCTCTTGGGATCTGGAAGATTCAAGAATAGGTGATAATGCATTTCACAAAAAACTTTTTGACTTATCCAACTTTTATTTTTCACATACATGTATCTAGAGAGACACTTCCACTTTCATACTTCTCAATTCAACCCTTATTTCAATGAGCTGGACCATTACATCAGGTATGAAACACTGTTCTTTTTTTCCATCTTGTCAGTGTTGGCAAAATGCATTTAACCCTGCCATATTCCTTACAACTGTACTAGTTGGAAAGTTGCTGGTTCATGGTGAGTGTATCCTATTAAATACTATTTGTTCCTTCTTGTGATAGCCAAGCCCCGGTAGCGATGCGGGCTGTCAAACCAGGGGTTTTGAGTTTGAATCCCGGCTCGGCCAACTTTCTTTCTGAAGTTTGACTAAAGTCAATGTGACATGCGTCATTCATCTTTCACGAATGGACTTAGTCTATGTGGAAAAGCAGCAAGTTGCTTAGGAATATTGTTGTGTGGAGTAATGGTGTGAGAAAACCAGGACATATGTGTGTAGGTGAACTGGCTGCCGTGATATGACTGAGAAATTGTTAAAAACGGCATTAAACCCCAATAAATCAATAAATAAAACCCTCTTGTGATATCATGGTTTAGATTTAATTCCATCCTCAAGTAATTTGACTAAACATTTTTTCAAGCTACAGGTATATGAAATGAAAATGTGCAATGGATTTAAGTGTCCCAACTGTCACATTGTCACATTGTACAAACAAAATTTTATCACATACTTAGTTAAAATAAAGGCATAATTTTACTCCTCAATAAAACCTGTGTTTAAGTTTTGATGATTAAGGCATGTTTTTCAAGGCACCACAATTCCTGATAATTTCTTTTTAAATGCTCCCTATATTTATCACATGTCTGGCCAGAAATGTCCAGAAATCAAGTACATCTTGGGACATAGTCTGGCAAAAAGCTGAACATACACTGAATATCAGTATACATGTCCATGATCAAATCACCTGCTGTGATGAGATTAACATGGGCAATAAATCAGCCCAGCTTCCTGCTGTTAGGTGTCATAAAACTAAAATTGAACAAATTTTAAATTTTACAGGTAGATATGGTTACCTGTAACAAGGTAAATCAATGGTAACCTTTGTTATTATGGTAACCTCACCTACCCTATTGTTATGCATACCCTAACCCAAAGAAAATGTGTCTCTGCAACAATGATGCTCAGTACATATTTGTCACCATTAAATGTTAAAATATCGACCTAGGGCTGATAAAGCATTTGACATAAAATCTATTTCATGCACTGCATGGTTTTTCAATGAGTTGTTGCCTTTGTACCTCAATATATTTCATTTGTTTTCTTTTCAAATATATTCAAATCAAACCTTATATTCAGGAAACAGTATCACTTCCCTCAAACATATAACTGCTGGACAACCAAGTTTCTTGGTTCCTGTTACTTTTCCTTTCTTAGAAGTGTACTTGTAATTGTGGTCCCGATGTTGCTACAAATGACAACAAAAGCATCTTAAAATTACAAAGCATGTTGGTTTTATGGCAGTTAGTACATTAAAAATACTTCAACTTAATAATTCAAAACAAAATCATTGGAATGTATATTTATTGTGACAATCGATTTATCAAAACAGTAGAAGCGAAAAGAAATTGCAAAGGAAATGAAAATCAACTTAAACTTGCATTTTTCCTCCTATCTTATATAATATGATTTCAAATAACCAAAGTAGATATGCAACAGTTGAGATACTCAAATTTTAAGAATTACTTTTTATTTCCCTTTTTTATGACTCTAAACTTATTATAGTAAACAGATAATGAAATGTCATTAAAATATTAACCCTAGTACATGTGTCAGACCTTAACCCAAATAATGGGAGTGTGTGTCTATTATATGGGTCAATATGGAAACTGCTACATATATGTATAAATAGTCTATAATTATCAAGTGTCAATTAATGGAGTTTTAAATTATACAGGCAACTCACTTTATCTACCTTTGGCCCTCTTCTATATGGTCCCTGGTGGCACTCCATGAGCTTACTCCCAACTATCATGAAGGGGATACCATCCAGTTCAATTGGGGAACAATTCTTCACTTTCTTCTCTTCTTTGAACCGGACAAAATGGTGCTGTACATCTGTCAAGAAAAAGGAAATAAACAAAATTTAACCAGATTCTACCAATTGAGTTGAAAATTGAAATAAAAAAATAAATTTAAGATATATATACTGTAACCAACCATTACACCAAATCTGGACAGAGAAAATTATGAAATTACCACGGTTAGGGTAGGTCTAAACAGTGCAATTTCTTCTTTTGTCACTATGTTTTTAAACTTGCGCTGATGTTTCGTGATCAAAATATTCACTTTCATAATTGTCTCGATCCATGGAACTTTAGCATAATTTCAGATTTTAAATATGTTTATACTTGTTTGTAGGGCTGTAGCAATTAATTTTGAAAGGGGTGCGGGTAAAAAAAAAACTCAAAGGGTTGCGCTTCTTACTTTTGCTTATATTTCCCAAAAATTGTTGCTCAATGTGGAACTGACCTGTAACTTTTCATAAAGAAAAATTCTGGTCAGTTACATTTTAATAGTTAAAAACCACATTGCATAAGTGTTTCATATTAGTTTTGTTTTGTTTTTAAACCTGGTTTATAACGGGTACCCGTTTATAACTTTATAAAAGTGAGCCTTAAAGTTATGATGAGATTGTGTAAGAATTGTAATGTAACATCATGCATCATATTAAGTCCCAAAGTCCTTTGTGAATCTGGTTTCTATGAAGTATGTAGACGTGGAAGTGCTTAACTTGTCAATTAAATCTGTAGCTTCATCGATAGTTATCACAAATCCATAGTTATTTCAAATGTTGTTATCAAATAAATAAGACGTAACCATTTATCTTGAATTGCCTTTATTAATACATTGTAATGAAGGTGGCCAAATAAGTCAGATAGGTCTGTTTAAACCAAGCAAGTTCAGAGTCATGCAGCTTTGATTAATAAGTTGCCTAATAGAGGAATTTCATAGAGAAATATTTCATTAATGATAAAAAGGTAAAATATATTCTACAATTATGATTTTGTAACTTGACAAGAATAGATAAGCCAAGGCTTATATCATATGTACATGCATGCATGTATTAAAAACAATCTTAATGAGGTAGTGTTGCCCTGATGCTTAATTAAAATTGAATATTTTCATTGTTTGCTAAAGACTTGGAAAAACTTGCTTGTTGTACTTAGTTGGGTATCTCTACCTATACTATAATACATTTCACTTAGCACCCCTGAGTTGCAAGTTCAGGACCTATAATAACAAATGAGTTTCCCCAACACTGCAATAATATACAATAATATATTGCATAAGCACGACTCCATTTGGAATATGGAAATACCATTTAAAACAAGATGTGTTTGTGAAACACTGATGCCCCCAAATGGCAACATCTAGGTCAAAGGTGAAGGTCGCAATGTCAAACATTTTGGTACTGACAGAAAGGTCATGTCACAAGGAATACACATGTGAAATATGGTAGCCGTACCTGTTATGGTTCAAAAGTAGTGGTCAAGGTTAAAGTTTTTTTCGACAGATGGGGGCATCTAGGTCAAATGTCAAGGTCGCAAGGTCAAAAATGTTGGTACTTACAGAAAGGTCATGTCTCAAGGAATACACATGTGAAATATGGTAGCCGTACCTGTGGTTCAAAAGTAGTGGTCAAGGTTAAAGTTGATTTCGACATATGAGGGCATCTAGGTCAAAGGTGAAGGTCGCAAGGTCAAACATGTTGGTACTGACAGAAAGGTCATGTCACAAGGAATATACATGTGAAATATGGTAGCCGTACCTGTTATGGTTCAAAAGTAGAGGTCAATGTTAAAGGTTTTTTCGACAGACAGACAGACAGACAGGCCAAAAACTAGATGCCCACCGAATCGGTGATTCCGGGGGCATAAAGCGATATAACTTCTGTTGAAAAAGTTGCAGAGTAGAGCAACCTAATTAATTCCAGAAATAAGAAAGTCTATGCTATAAAGAGAAAGCTGTGAAGTTGCCTACCAGAATGAAAATCATGCATCCCAAACTGTTTCGTGGATCTTGATTCGACATAATATGTCTTGGTGTGTTCCGAAAAGTCCTCAATAACATCCCTTGCCTCTTCAATGGAATTAACACTTCCATAAAAGGCGTTGCTATACCATTTAAAGAGCTCCTTCCAAGGGTGTGGAGATTCATTTGATTTAGTTTTATCTTCCATTATTAAGGCGCTACTTTCAGTGTACTTTCACTTTACATCTATTAATAGAGTTATGTTATTAATAGATATTAATATATACGCATGCGCAATTTTCTGACTTCCGGATCGTACTCTACTCGTTGTAATTGTCCCCGACCCGTAAATTTAATATGGCGTCTTTTTTTTTTCAGATCAAGCTGACTAGAAGTTTTTTCATATGGCCTATGCTTGTAACTCCCGATACGACAACGACCCCTTTGATGCCACAGGTTCGAGTCCCATGTCTTTTTCATTATACTAAAACAATATGTGATATATATCTTTATGATGAAAAAGTTACCACTTTTAACATGTGAAAACATTTTAGGAATACAATGCAAATGACGTCACATCAGCGGTTTAACGTCATAACGTATATTCACCTTGGCGGAAAAACCTATAATTATGACGTCATATTATGCTACTAATAAATATCAACAAGTTACAGTTCAGTGGAATGTATAGGGGGACTCGGCTAACGCCTCGCGACAGACGCCCCTATAAATTCTACAGACCCCCTATGTTTCCGTAGTGGGTCAGTAACAGACCAAATAACTTATAATAAGCTCGCGATAAAACCAACAGTATGGACTCTGCGTAATGTGTCGATCCGAATCAGCTTTAGCATGCCGCGCAGGCTTACCCGAATAGACACTTTTCGCCTCTTGTGGGTTGATATGGTCGATACATTACGCAGATGCCATAATGTTGGCTTTCTTGTGGGGACGCCTTTTATTTGCTTATCGTTCTAGCACACATTTTCCACATAACAATATTTGGTTCCTAACCAACTTTTTCGGCGATAGACGTCTTATCGCAGTTTTGACATAGATGTTGAAAAAGTGATCTAGATTGAAGACCAATCAAATGTTGTATTAAATAAATAAATAAAGGAAATGAAACGTTTTGATTGGTTCATAGTTAAGTTGACCATCCTACGAGAGGCACTAATAAGGTGAAGTTTTAAAATGAAAATTGTTTGCATACTAAACTGTCAATGTTTTCCTTAAGAAATAAATTTCAGTAAAAACGCATGAAATATAATACGTAAGAGCAAAACACATAAATTGTTTTTTAAACATGATAAGTTTTCAGTTATGTATCATCAATTGAAACTTATACACCTCTTGGGAGCCTCGCGTAATGTCCAGTCATGTGAAGAATTCTCGGCAAGCCACACTCGATTACCGATTTTATAACCTTTTAAATAACAATGATCTAATCGAGCAATGTTCCAACTGGTTCACAATTACAACACTTTACCAATTCAAGGAGCTGTCGAATTCTTAGATATACAACATTATTGCGCAAATTGTATAATTCATAGAAAATTACTGATTGTTTTGATTATTAACAAAACCTTTCTGACATTCAAGTCAAATAATATGCGCATGTTCAATGTCTTAGTGTTTCCTCATAGTGATCGCCGTTTATCTTTTTTTTAAAGATTTTTCTTGTTTAGTTTTCGATCACAATTGTATATACTCTCTTCCTCTTTTTCGCAAACTTTCGTCTTACCTGTATGTATAAACAAAAGGACACACTGATAACGTTTATCCTTCGACTTTGATTATAGCATACGCGAAACAGAAATATGAAAACAGTTTGTAACGGGAGATGTGGTAATATACATGCAAATACATGTACATTGTGACAGCCAACATTTATTGTATCATTTGACTGTGTATAGTTAATTCAGCATGATATTTCTATTTCGCGTGATATCTTTAGGCCTGTTACAAACGAGTTATTTACATAAACGGATCCGCGTTGGCAGAGTTTAGCGTCAGGGATTTGGAACCAGTCGTCACCGGTTATATTCCAAGGCGCGGCGCTGCGGTCATGGTAGGTTGTCCTGTAACAATGTTTAGCCCAGTACTGGTTTGTTTAACCAGGGATAACGAATAAAGGAACTGTCGTCCTGTAACAATGTTTAGCCCAGTATTTGTGTGTTTAACCAGGGATAACGAATAAAGGAAATGTCGTCCTTATATAGCTGTAACAATGTTTAGCCCAGTATTTGTGTGTTTAACCAGGGTTAACGAATAAAGGAAATGTCGTCCTGATATAGCTGTAACAATGTTCAGCCCAGTACTGGTTTGTTTAACCAGGGATAACGAATAAAGGAAATGTCTTCCTGATATAGCTGTAACAATGTTCAGCCCAGTACTGGTTTGTTTAACCAGGGATAACGAATAACGGAAATGTCGTCCTGATATAGCTGTAACAATGTTCAGCCCACTACTGGTTTGTTTAACCAGGGATAACGAATAAAGGAAATGTCGTCCTGATATAGCTGAAATAATGTTGAAAAAGGCGAAAAGCCACAATGAAATAAAACGAATACTCACTTCGTAGAATAAGATTGACGTTAACCACATTTACGTTCTTCTGATTAATATTATAATATGAAGTTAAAAACAATGTTGGAAATGATATTTTTTTGTTTATTAGCTTAATTGTGATTATTTTTCAACAATCTTTCAATAAGTATTCTGCTTTTATTAAAAAAGATATCATGTTAGTCAGGGACCAGGTTTACATGTTTATTTAAAAACTAAACCATTTCAATTATGAAGTGTATAATAAGTGACCTCCTCGCTGATGTAGTGGTAGGGTGTCCGCCTCGGGTGTGGTCGAGGTCGCGGGTTCGAATCAACGACCGGGTCATACAACAGACTTTAACAATGGTACATGTAGTTATGGTTTCCCTAGGGTTGCAGGGTTAGCATAACGACTGACTGCCTGGTGTCAGGATAAATTGACCAGTAGCGCAGGTAACTTATACCCTAGAAACGCCGTGATATTACTGAAAACTTGTTGAAAGCGGCGTTCAACACAAAACATTCAATCAAAAATATAATCGTTAACTATTCGTAAAACTTTACTTGACGTTGTAAAGAAGCTAAAGGGATTGTTAACCCTTTCCCATATGTACACGCATTTTGACGCGAAAGCAACAGACGACGTTTGAAAACATTGTGGTCAAAGATAAAACTTCCAATGATGAGCAATTACACCTTTGGCAACAATGTTTTTAACTTTATCTTACAATTCAGCTACCTTTTATGGACAAATTTCAGGTTTTTGTCACTATGCTACTGCTAATTTGTTGTATGTAGGAAAGGGTTAAAGAATTTTGAATTGACCAAAATTGTTATTATTTTATGCCGTAGGGCTTGTCACTATAATTAAGAATAATATATATATGTTTCAGTATTTATTCGGTGTGTTTGTATTTCAGTTTAATATGACGTCACTGTCTGTTTGGCAAATATTAATAATATTTTTTTAATTCATTTATTTGAATCGTTTACCTGACATGATATGTATTTACCCTTTTCCACATACAACAAATCTGCAGCAGACGACTTTGAAAACATACCCGATGTTTTGAAAACCTTTAAATGAAAGTACAATAATATAATAGAATTGAAAACATGGTGAAAACAAGTATATAGTGCTCGTTTTGAGAATTTCTTTTTTTGTCGCCATGTTTTCAAAAAATTGTCTGCTGCAGAGGGTCATAAAGCGTCAATATGAGGTAAGGGTTAATAGTCATTTGTTTGGAAAATATCTACGGATAACACATAAACGTCTGAACCTGTGTAAGTATTATTTTGCTACAGAGATGAAAACATTGTGGGTGAAAAAATTAACACATTATATTTGAACACTTCTCTATACAAGTCGTCTGCCGCATATGATCCGATGAGTCGTATGGGTGTGGGGGAAAAGGGTTAAGTAAATTCGATCGCGGACGGGTAGATGTATATGTATTTATGTTAACAACTAACTTATCGGTCAGTGGCGAAAATAAAACTGGACGTTTAGACTAACGTTTTACCGATCAAACTAAATATATAGACACTTGTTATTGAGAGAACTGTATGTTACGATTGTGATAGTTCAGGAGTGAGTGCTGTTAAGATGGCGCCAAGTATACATGGATATATCCTTGAATATTCGTTCCTGATGTATGTATTTCTGGTTTGCTTACAACGTGCAGGTAATTCTGATCTTATATTTTAATAACCATACAAGAGACAATTTACAAAAGACAGGTTCCCTTTTTAAGCGTCCGCCCAAATTACTGGAGACCAATGTTTCAGCTGCGATCAGATTACAACAAAAGCGATAAACATGGTTGTAGTGTATTCGGAACTCATCTGCAGACTTTACCTAAGATGTAGGGTACCGAACTCTGCCGAGGATGCCGAATGGTCAGTAGCGAGCTTTGCTATGTGGTTTGATGCGTATATGACAGAATAAACAAACCGGTAGAACTGGTAATCTGTCCAGGACCCTGTTAACTGGTAACCTGTCCAGGACCCTGTTAACTGGTAACCTGTCCAGGACCCTGTTAACTGGTTATCTGTTCAGGACCATGTTAAGTGGTAATCTGTCCAGTACCCTGTTAACTGGTAACCTGTCCAGGACCCTGTTAACTGGTAATCTGTCCAGGACCCTGTTAACTGGTAATCTGTCCAGGACCCTGTTAACTGGTAACCTGTCCAGGACCCTGTTAACTGGTAATCTGTCCAGGACCCTGTTAACTGGTAATCTGTCCAGGACCCTGTTAACTGGTAACCTGTCCAGGACCCTGTTAACTGGTAATCTGTCCAGGACCCTGTTAACTGGTAATCTGTC
>JAUELF010277114.1:0-10596 GCA_031471495.1 Clinocardium nuttallii | reverse complement strand
CCTCAACCGGGTATCGAACCCGTGACCTCCAGATCACGAGTCAGATACGCTACCAACTGAGCTACCCGGCCGGGCTTGTGTGTGTAGTAAGTAATAATACCTGAGACTATATATATATATCTTTCTCCATGTGTCTCTTTCTCTGTCTCTCTCTCTCGCTGTCTCTCTGTCTCTCTTTACATTTATCAAGTTCTGAGCCAACTCTCTCTCTATATATATGTCTATCGCTCTCATGTCTCTGTGTCATCGTCATACCCATGCCACTTATTGAATGAATGACATGTTATTATACTTGTATAACTGACATAATTTGGTCGGTTGTATTACATGTCACGTCATTGTTCAAAATGACATTCCTAGTGTACAAATTACACCATCAAATCGTTTTACCTGTTGACGTCATGAAGTCATTGAACAAATTACAATCAGCCGAGTTATTTATTACGTCATTGTAAAAATGACATCATCATCATACAAATAAAACATATCAATCGTGATCCTTGCTACGACATTGCAAAATGATATAATCATCGTAGAAATGACATCGTTTTCGAAAATGACATAATTATCGTATTATTTATAAATAACATCATGATCGTAGAAATGACATAATTATCGTAAAAATGACATCATTATCATAGAAATGACATCGTTTTCGTTAAAATGGCACGTATGAAAATCGTATTACGTGTAACGTAATTGTGAAATATCCCACCTATCGTACAAATTACACCAATCAATCGAGTGCCTTATTATTTCATTGTAAACATGATATCATCATCGTTCAAATGCCACTTATCAATCGAATTCCTTGCTACACCATAACGTCTTTGTAAAAATGAAATCATCTCACAAATGACACTTATCATTCGAGTGACTTTTAACGTCATTGTAAAACTGGCATCATCATCGTACGAATGACACAAATCAGTCGCATTCATTATTTCGTCATTGTAAGATGACGTCATCATCGTATAAATGACACCAATCACTAGTTCTACGTTTTACGTTTATGTAAAAAATGACATCATCATCGTAAAAATGACACTTATCAATCGTACTCCTTGATTCGACATCTCAAACTGACATCATCGTAGAAATGACACCATCATCGTACACATGCCGGCCCTTAATAGTATTACCTCATTTTAAAATGACACCACCAATGTTCAAATGTCAGCCCTTAATAGTATCACCTAATTGTAAAATTACATAACCATCGTACAAATGGCACCACTCAACCGTATTACAGTATCGCTGATGTATAATCGTATAGAATAGCATATACAACATATTTAAAACATTTTATATAAAGAACAAATCGATTTTATTGTTACGTTATTGACAAAGTGAACACATCATCATCTTACCTATTTCACAAATCAATCGTTTTACATGTCATGTTATCGTACAACTGAAGCAAATAAATCATATATATATTACGTTATTGTTCAAAGGACATCGTCATCATACAACTGACACCAATCAATCGAGTGCCGTATTACGACACGCAAAATGACATCATCATCGTAGAAATGACATTTATCAATCGAATTCCATGCTACCACATTACGTCTTCGTAAAAATGACATTACAGTCGTACAAATGATACCAATTGCTACGACATTGCAAAATGACATAATCACCGTAGAAATGACATAATCACCGTAGAAATGACATAATCACCGTAGAAATTACATAATTATCGTAGAAATGACACAAATCAATCGTATAACGTGTTACGTCATTGTAAAATGACGTCACCATCGTACAAATGGCACCACTTAACCGTAAACAAATATCGCCTCTGTATTATCAAATAGAACAGCATATAGAAAACATTTAAAAGATATCATGTGAAGAACAAAGAAGTCGAACAATTTCTAATCAAAGCGGTGTGTGCAGTCACTTACTTATCTACAAATATTAACATTTGAGCCGTGTTTGGCAATTTTGTGTCTTAATGAGTGTGCTCGTTGACATCATTTGAAGAAACATTGGCGAGTACTATTGAAACTGTACTTCTAGTATAGTGTCAGGCTTTATATAACATACAGGCGGACATACAGTGAACACCCAGTTGAGGTTGAGCGGACGCATACGCTCAACTGAATGTTTACTGGACGCAAACACATTAAAACCTTAAAATTGCTAAGCATACCTCTATTATAAATTACATTTAAATATACATCAATGTTATAAAAGTTCATAATTATCCTATTAAAACTAAGGTATATAACATGGGGACACAAACATCACACAACACTGGTAGAGAGAAATATAACCCATTTACGTAAATCAGTTTCACGACAAAAACAGATGGAAGATTCACAACGACTTATCAGAATCGGGTCAGGTTGTTTGAGACGCTCTAAGTGATTCCTTGATTATTTGTTTGGGTGTTAAACGTTGCTTTCAACAATTTTTAAGTTAAATCACGGCGTTTCCTAGGTAAGTTACCAGTACTACTGGACCGTTTTTCCTGACACCAGCTAGTCAGTCGTAATGCTAACCCCTAACCCCTGAACACCAAGGAGGGCAGCCACTACTTCCATTTTTAGAGTCTTTGGTATGACCCGACCGGGGATGGCACTAAATAAACAATACTTGCAGCATCATTCTCTTTCGCAATTCATTTCTGTACCATGATTATACTACAGCATTTAATTCCTTATTAACTTGGTGTTTACTTTTCACAGCAGACGACTCTGATTAAATGATATATCCCGTAAATGATTCATGGCGTTAATAGCGATCGTTTGTAAAACCGAAATCACATGCAAAATGTATGACATGTTCGGATCATTCTTTACGACATTTCGTCCTGTCATTTTGTATTTCGTTAATTGTCTTCATTTTTTGACATATAGCATATCCGTATTAGGACAGGATACGGTTTTACACAGATGTGTTTGTTTGGTGTTTTAAGCCGCTCTCAACATCGCATTTCCTGGGTGATTCAGTCTTTGTACTAACTCCAGAATCCTGCGCGCCAAGAGAGGAGAAATCATTTTTATCAGTTTGAAAGTCGTTGGTTATACGTAAAGCATCGTCATTAACGATGGTGATCTTTAACCATTGTCGGTATTCGCCCAGCATGCACGCATTCTTACTAGTGACATGCGTTTTCTTACACACACAAACAAATGAAAACACCAATTAATACAATAAACAGAGATCCCTATAAAACCAAAACCTACCGAGTAAAAATAATCGAGATAATATACATAATTAAATATGACACGATAAAATGTCATGAAAACGGAACCTTACATTTCATACAAGCAATATTCATGTGATTTCTGCACACGTTATAAGCATCGTGAATCATTTACGTGACTTGATTTTTCACAGGCGTCTAGTATAATAAAAAGGTAAAATATGGTTTTAAAAATCATGGCTGGAAATTTAATTGTAAAAACGGATACGTTTGCTTCCCTGAATCTACACTGGCCAAAACTGCCCTACGATTGGTATTTTACGGAGTATGGCTCATATAATACATTCCATGCATTTCTCAAATGAGCCGTCCCGCGAGAAAACCAACATAATGGCATCTGCGAAATGTATCGACCAGATCAGTGATCCGGGCCGACACATTCCGTCTCAGGGGGATTGAGGTATAGTGTAATGATTCCTGAAAAAGAAAATCCACAGGAGGAGAAAAGTGTATATCCGGGTAAGCTTGTGCGGCATGATTAGGCTGGTCAGTGTCGATACTTTACACAGAGTCCACAATGTTGGTTTATCAGGGTCGATACTTTACACAGAGTCCACAATGTTGGTTTTCTCGCGGGGACGGCTGACCAGTGTCGATACTTTACACAGAGTCCACAATGTTGGTTTTCTCGCGGGGGACGGCTCAATTCTCATTTAACACCCATGTAATAGAAAGTCGTTACACCTGTTTTACATGAAGATTTGACATAAATGGGTTAATACAGGACTAACGTATGTGCTTGTACTCACAGTCATAAGTGTTTCTGCCATCGATAGTCTATCGGTAACATAGAGGCCAAATGAAAGAGTCTCGAACAATCGTACAATATGTTCAGATCTCTTAGAAACTTTAATATTATAGCTGTTTATCAGCATGCTTAACTTCAACATGTATGCCATGACCCATAGAACACATACTAATTGATATGAGTAAACTATCAATTCCTTTGGATTTGTAAATACAATGTCGAGGTCTACGAAACATACTTCACCCTGTTACAGCTTTCAAAGAATATATAACTGAGCCCTGTTGTATAGCTGACGTGCATTTTTTGTATATTTCGAACTCGACATGTTTGGTCAATATGATTTGCATATCGTATTAATTTGTCGATAATGTTCCACTCATTTAAAATGGTGCCCGTAAAGTCATGTGTTTGTAAACGTGTAAACGAACTCTTTCATTTGGCCGCAAACATGGTCAAAAGATAAAGAAGCAGTTATAGAATAGTATATTCAACTTATCATGGATCTTCCTTTATGTATACATACATAATAGATAAGTTCGTCTTTGCAGGGAAAAAGTAGTCTACAACACAGATGTCTGAATATTGTATTCGGAGAAAAAGTGTAAGTCATGTAACTAAAAACAGTCTAGCCGATCTTTCTCTCTTTAAATGTATATGATAAATCATATAGGTCAACTGTTCTTATTTTAGAACACTAACCTGTGCTATTTTTAAACCATTACACTATGCTATTGTTAGAACACTACGCCACTATGTTAACCAAGTAAAATGACGAAAGTCAGTGGTTAAGCAAACACAATGTTAACCTTGACGGGATCTCTGATACAAGGTTAGTCTGAAAATTAGTCATTCAATGATTTACGAAAACACATGCCTTTTTACAGTTTGTCATAACAATAACTACTAAATATATGTGCTTCATTAAGGTTTACGATGCATCAATTTGTATTTACATTCAATTGTGGTAATGGTGTTGAAACAATAATTTAACATTATTCCTATAAATAACATATTCCCAAGGAACATTTAGATTGAAACTATATTGATTTGTAATACTATTCCCATTCATGTTATATTTTCTAGTAACATTTCAATTGAAACTTTATGGTTTGGTAACATTATTCACATCAATATCATTTTCGGAGTAAAATGTGTATTGAAATTATATGAATGTGTAATAATATTCATATTCGTATCATATCTCCCAGTAACATTTTAACTGAAACTGTATTTCTTGGACTTTCATATGGTCCAGAAAAAAAATCAATTGTTACTATATTGGTTTGTAATAATATTCACAGCATAATACCAAGTAGATATATCAATTGAAACTATATGGGCTTGTAATTTTATTCCTATATAATATTTTCCTGTAAATCTTTATTGAAACTATATGGGTGTAGTATAACAATATTCCTATATCTTTTGACAGACTATGCAATCCACACAAACATAATACATCACTCCACGGTATAGCTCTTGTGTAGTTTATAAAAAAAGTTTGTAAGGAACGTATTTACAGCACAGATAAATGGTAGAAATATGTATATAAAATGGGACTTACAAAATCATTTTGAAGACAATTTGATTGGTATACAGGCCTGAAATTTGAAAAACGAACCCGTATTTTACAAAATCATATTAGAGGCTGAATTAGAAAAAGGCATTTTTTCCAACAATGTTTCTCTTATTTTTCAATTAAAACCTATGTTGTGGGTAATGAAAAAAAAATCGTCTCACATAGACGATTCCTTTGAGTATCAACAACATAGGGTAAGGAGGTCAATGTAAGAATTTTGAACATGAAATTCGCCCCTTATCTATAGATATATGGATTAACTTATATCGCAGATTCTTTGTCTTCTCTGAAATATTTTAGGTATAAAACATATCAACGAAACATAGGTGAACAAAACGACATTAAATGAGAAAAATGAGGGACAGAAACTAAACAACAGATACTGAAAATACATAAAACAAAATGTAAGCGACTTCCGGGCAAAAAGCAGTTTTGGTGTATCTTTTGACAGGTCTGTTTATTAGAATTGAACCCACCCAATCTGCCAATTAGAGAGGTGTTGTTGCATAGCCGGAATGGATAATAGAACAGAACATAACATACATTCTCCCCCTCAAAATAAAGATTATATAAAGGAGGTGTAAGAGACACGACCAGGTGACTTCATGTTTATTTTTTGTCAGATGTAACATACTGGTGTTAATTACATTGAACTATTGTGAAACGCTTCATATGAACATACTCATTAGAGAGCTCACCCACGGTGCTCACTTATTTGTTTTTTTAAAAGTGTTGTTCTTGGGTGAACAAACCAGTACCAGGCTTGGCAATGTAGCTTGCCAAAGGGCATACCACCATGACCGTCGCGCCACGACTTACTTATTTGTCATTGGACTTATATCTTGAACCGTTTAACATGCAGTAAGACGATGCATACTCCTCTGAGTCGATGCAAATTAACAATATATTGAATGCATGTTACCTGTATGCAACAATAAGCCCGTTTAGCTAGACCCGGATGAGATAAAGATGTGTTCAATAGTTTAGAAACAATAAAATAAAAATAAAATAATAGAACAAAATGATGACTGACGTTAATTCCGTTTGTCTTGTCATTTTATCATGAAATGATGTTATAATGTTTTAATAATTTTTGTTTTGTTAATATATACAATTGTTTTTAAGCTTAAGACTAAGGTTAAATCAAATCATCGAAGGAAGATATTTCCCAATAATGTATATCAATATCAAACCGTTTGATTATTTTCTATATCGTGTCTTGATCAAAACAGTGCATCCAAACTTTACTATATTTTTGTTATTTTTAAATGATGAGTATTCATTGTATTATTTTTCGTCAAAGAATATTTTTCAATAGAGTGTCTACGCTAATAGCATATCATTGCAAAAGCGTATTACCCTACCAAACCGTATATGTTATTTTGAAATGTTGATTTCAGTTTATTCATGTTTATACGAAAGTATCTTTCTCATTTAGTGACTAATTTAAAAGCAAATCATCGGATATAATTACCCTATCCATGAAATGAGTTTTTCTTATTCATATCGTGTTTATAAAAGTACATTGTAATGCCGGAACTAGTATTAGTTATAATAATCGTTATATATTGTCATATCCAAACTTTAATACATGTATTTAATTGTCAAATGATCAGTATTAATTTGTGTCATTACATTTAATTATTTGTTCCTGTAGACAATGTTATAAGCAAATCGTTGTATTGTACTATTAGATAATCTAACTATTACGATCCTGTAATAACCAGGATTAATGTTGTTCGGGCTTTTGTCATAAACGTACGCTCAATTGTAGAGCAATTATATGATTTTCGTCGTAATTGATTGTGCTGTGGAATCACTTACAGTGCGCGTATACCACGTGACGTTGACGTCCGGCGGACAGCAATATTTTACTTCCGTTTAGAAATAAAACCAAAGGTAACGTTTTTATTTTTTCATCATTTTTAATGAAACATGGCACAGAGCCATATTTGCGGTTTGTTTACGGATCTTAATTAGTTGTTCTTTACTCTTCTCACGGATCCGCACGATTGTCTACGAGTTTTGACGAGTTATTAACGGATACCAACGAGCTATTTACGGATGCTTGCGATTGACTACGAGTTGGCGATCCGTAAGGACTCGTAAGAAAATCCGTGTATGTGAAGGGGGTATTAGTTTCTTCAAACACTTCCACGAACCCCTTCTCAACATTTATTAAGATCGCCGACACCCGGCGCATTATCAAAACTGGATTTTGAGAACAGGTTCGTCGAAGTGTTAACAAAACCAGACCACTAATCAAACTCCTGTAAAACACCGGAGATAGGACATTGTAAGCGGCGTAGACTGCGCCATGTTTCATTAAAAATGGTGAAGAAATAAAAAAGTTACTATTGGGTTTTCTTTTTACCAAGAGCAATTATTGCTGTCCGACGATGCAAATATGACGTAAAAAGTCACGTGGTATGCACACACTGCTTTAGTATTATACATATTTAAAAATGTTCTATTTAATAAAATTATGTTTTACAATAAACTAAGTTATGAATGTCCGTTGCATTGAATTGGTTCACATCGTTGTCACTGTGCTTGTTACAAAAGTTTATATGAGTTTTGTTTAAACATAAGTACGAAATAGTGTCAGTGCGTATTAAAGTATGTTACTGTGGACTATGCTATTAGCAATATATCGCGTTTTTGGAACTTATCAACTCATCGGTTCAGCATAATTCAAATATTATATATAGACGCACAAGCAGTGCGGCTTCGTTTTTCATTATTTTACAAATATTCTGGCAAAACTATGGCAACACTGTTTTAAAGCACAGACTTTCATTGGCGTCTGCATTGAACACAAATGCAATACGATCACAGATTGCCAGACTCGACTCGCGTATGCGTCCAATTTACGTTCAATTTTATTTCTGTATCGATTTTTGCTTCTTTCCAACCAGATTAGCCTAATTTAGTCTGCGATGCCATGTTAAATAGGTTACCATTGACCCCTTAATTAACGGAAACTTATTTAACCACCTTGAGGATTTTGCTAAAATACGTTTTTGTTTCTAATTTATTTAAGTTTGCTCTGTTAGTCCAACTGCTAATTTTACAATTGTCTTAATTGTGTGAGAAAACGAAAACTTATATCTATCTAAATGGTGTCCAAATACAATGGAACCGTATTTTACAATTGTCGTAACCGACGACTTATATCTATCTAAATGGTGTCCAAATACAATGGAGCCGTATTTGACAATTGTCGTAACTTTGTATGCGTGTACGACGACTTACATCTATCTAAATGGTGTTTAAATACAATGGAGTCGTATTTGACAATTGTCGTAACTTTGTATGCGTGTACGACGACTTACATCTATCTAAATGGTGTCTAAATACAATGGAGTCGTTATTTTACAATTGTCGTAACTTTGTATGCGTGTACGATGACTTATATCTATCTAAATGGTGTCTAAATACAATGGAGTCGTATTTTACAATTGTCGTAACTTTGTATGCGTGTACGACAACTTACATCTATCTAAATGGTGTCTAAATACAATGGAGGCGTATTTTACAATTGTCGTAACTTTGTATGCGTGTACGACGACTTACATCTATCTAAATGGTATCCAAATACAATGGAGGCGTATTTTACAATTGTAGAGGTACATGTGCATTTACTCATTAATTATATATTATATAATTGTAAATTGCTCTTCACCTCTTTAGCATCCGCACATTCTGATCTGTAGCTACACTTGTAACACGTTTCTAAAGTTTTGTTTTCTCTGTAGCGTCGCTACCTTTTTGCATCGTCATAGCTAAATACTAAATCAGAGTTTCGGTTGTAGGTTTATGAAACCCTTTCCACCACACAGAAATATCTTGACGTGTTTGAAATTTTCATTATTTTCATGAACAAGGGATTTGGATATTTTCAACTCGATATTTTGTTGTTTTTGCAGATTTGTTGTTTGTGGGAAAAGGTTAAACGGAGACATATTAGGACTTAATACAGTTTACAGTTTTATCGTTCAAAACATTGAAGTGTCGACAACATGTAAAATGTCTAAGCTTCTTTGTGATTTATAATAAAAAAAACATAGAAGTAATTATGGCAAATTGTGCATCATGAGAGTTTAAAGTAACATTATAAAGCCATTAGGCAGTCAACATTAAGACTATCACGTGACTTTTATTTTAATGTTGAAATGTGTTAACTCGCTTGAACTGAGGCCCAGAATAACTGTTGTTGTCACCATGTCTCTGCGTGGTCGTATTCGTCGTCAATTACGACGATTTCACCGGAAATGGCCGACAAAGTCGCGGACAAGAACGATCCCCTGTGACTTAGACTTCGAGCAGAACTGGCCTAGTCAAAGGAATGTTCAATACCACCCTTGTAACAGAAAGGTCACAACTTAGAGTAGACTTACTTTAAATTTTGAATAAGCCTTCACGTTGAGAGTTTTGATACCTACTCACGACTCTTATCAGATGTTTTTTGTGATGTCAAGGCGTCGTATGATAATCGGTTTTTATTTCTGGAGGGGCTTCTGGTGTAAACTGATCGTATTGTGCATCTATTATGCAGTTGAGTGTACGCGGATAATGAGCCCGCTGGCTTGGACGGGTTATTTTAAAACCAACGATGGAATTTTAAAAACGAAATTCACTTAACAAGCACAATTTTCACAATCTGACTGACGTGAGGTTTCGCTGCTCTTTTTGATTGACTGTAACTGAAAGAGGCTTTGTGGAATTTAATTTACATATGGGCCGTCCCGGCACTGCGTAAACAATAGATCCGGACCAGACTAAGCATGCCGCACAAACTTATCCGGATAGCAATTTACGCCTCCTGTGGATTTTCTATTTAAGGAATCATTACTCTATATCTCTATCCGACCAAGCCGGAATGTGTCCAAAGGTTGGTCTTCTCGTCGGACGGCTCAACTGTCTCACTGACATTCTGTGAGTAGGTTTATATATCACATGTCGTCTATTTTCTCACTGACATTCTGTGAGTAGGTTTATATATCACATGTCGTCTATTTTCTCACTGACATTCTGTGAGTAGGTTTA
>JAUELF010277103.1:0-10596 GCA_031471495.1 Clinocardium nuttallii | reverse complement strand
TGGTGTTTCAAGTGGGATCTATTTTTTAAACATATGAGGATAAATTTAAACATCTGTGAAATGCTTATTATAATTATGATTGAAAAGGAGGAAATTCATTTCTTCAGCAATTTCATGGGGGAATGCATGAGTGTTAAAAAATAAAGAAATGCAGTCTTTTCCGGCGACATTGATGCCTTGCATCAACTTTTTAACAGTTTTAACAAAATCAAATAGCAGACTAATGACAAAAAGATAAAAGGAAAACATATATATGTATGGAAACAATCTAGAACCCAATTAAATATGAACAGTTATTACAATTAAATATGAATGTTTATTACATGAGATATCTGAGAGACATATCCGCCACAAGCGAAGTTCATATCTGGGAGACATAACCGCCCATAAAAAATGCAAAGGGGTTAAAAGCATAGACATGCAATGTAGTCGATCGGGAACCATGGCAAAGTTGAAAGTAGAACATTGTTATCTTGTAAAGAATAGTGTTGAAATGTAACATTGACCTTGGGAGTTGGTGGCTAGGTGATGTGCATGACACCTCATCTTTTTATGGCGAATAATTGTGTCCAGTAATATCAAAATATATTAAAGCGTGTTAAATATACAGCGAGGACTAGGAATTTCGGCGGACTGACAGACTAAAGTGAGCAAACCTATACTATATATAGTCCCCAAACTATAGGGGACTATTAAATGAAATTAACAAATACAACAGGAACGGAAATAGATATATAACGTTCAGTAGATTGAGGAAGGAAAATACTGGTTTAACCAAAGACCATAAAGCCTGCTTCTTTTTCCGATAGTTAATTCTAAAGGTGTCGAATGAAGCACCTGACTGTCATACTATGATTTGATTGGTTGACCTTAGCCTAGCGTATGTATGTTAGTTTAAGACAATCGTTTTCGAAATCTTGTTTTTCTCCCTTTAAATATGTTCGTTTATATTTAATTTCCACTTTGTTGACAAGACGATATTCAGATAGGACATGTTTTATACAAGTGTAAGAATCTACTTATGCACAATGTGATGCATACAAGACTTCTCACTCAACTCGGGTTTCTAATTGATCGTTTCGTGACGCAATTACGCAATTTTCGTTGGTAGATTTTTCTTGTTTTTCTCCCTTAATTGTAAGGCATTTGTGATTTATTTCATACTTTACGATATGTAAAAACACACAGTCATACAGTATCTGATCAGACCAAAACTCACACTGTTGACCTCTTAGTCCAAAGGCGAACACTCTACCGTGTGTTATTAAAACAGTCCCGAAAGATAAGGCATGACCGGTAGTCGCAACATGAGCATCTCGGTCCAAAAATCTTTAACAATGCAGTATAAGTATCCCCTTATACATATACCTAGGTTACATATACCCTCTCTTAACATGAAATTCGTCCTCATTGTTCCGGTGTCTGAAACTGTTGTATAACGTACTCGAGACTTTTTCTATGTAGCCCATCGTCGGGCATACTTGACGAGGACTCAAACGTTAGACATCTTGGTATAAAGGCGAACGTTCTAACACTTTGCTACATATATTAGCTACAAAACAAGGCAGTTTACGTGTAGCCTTATACGTATACCTTTGTTACATATACAGAACACATATGTCCGATTAATGTATGTACGAATCTAAAATACGATGACAAGAAGCATTGATGACGTAACGTCTAACATAGTTTACAATATGGTACAATTTCCAGATCTGTTTTCCATCCAGTCAACCCGTTTCCTCAAAAGGTCTATTTCGTTCTGCAAATATATGGTTATATAAATTATCCGCAACATCAGGCCCTCTTGGCCATTTCAGGAAAATATATATCCCGTGAATTATTACGTTATACGCGCCATGTTTGGTTAGGTCTGGTACCGGTTAGAATCTACTCCGAATGAAAGTTAATCTAAGTTATGCAAGCTGTTTCTGATATTATCTTAAGTCATTATTACTTTATTTCACAATGACTTTTATCGATATATGAATAAATGGAAAAGCTGGGGTTCAAAATAAAGACTCATTGATCGGTACATGTAGCTGTGATCGCTACCAACTGAGATATCTTGGTTGTGTTTCTGCCATGTATTACATGATATCCTTTTCCCACATGCAGACACATTCGGAAGCCTATGCATCATTGAACATATGGTCAGAGTTTCCCAATCAGATATACATGTACACACCCCTGATGTTTTAGCATCTTAACACAAAGTGATAGTTCCTTAACGTGTTTGTCAACTGACAGAGTTATAAAACGTCTCGATTTAACTCTGACGGCTATTGTTTTACTTTACATTGGCAATAAAGAAGAACCCTTTTAGTAGTCAAATTGCGATGGACTTGTAATATCTATAAGGGATTTCCACCATTATATAACCAAGTCTTTAGTCGACAGAAAACCCGATTGTATAGCATGTTGTCCAGAGACAATAACCATACGAGACTGAAATGCAGTTGAAAATTGCTAAAACGAGAATTGCCGTGTTATTAATTTATAATATTTACTCATTTTCCTAAAAACTTAACTTCTAAATAAGTGTTAACTATTTAAAACAACTTCAACGTTTAATTAAAAATGAAATTAAACCGCGAGGACCACTACAATTTAGCTGCTTCTGAAAATTTAGGTTCGTATTGATTCTCTGTAAGGGGGGCAACATAAATTCCACGAGAAAACCAACATTATTGACATTATTGGCTTAATGTATCACCATATATCACCTAATACGGACCGACATATTCCGCCCGAGGGGAATACAGGAATCGAGTAAGGATTCCCGAAACAAAAAATCCACAGTAGTCCTCGTTAGCCTGCGCGGCATGCTTATGCTGACCCGGTCGATGCTTTATGCAGAGTCCATAATGTTGGTTTTCTCGTGGAACTGCTCATATGTATATGCATCTAGGACTAAATAAGAAGTAAACGGGCAGTGAAAGCTCTAGTGACACTGTGCGAATACACAAACTAACGTTAGTCTTGGCCCATAATTGCTAGATACAACTCAATTACCGCGGGTCATTGGTATGAACCGACAGGATATCGAACCCTGTCCTCTCGCTTAATCGTTTTACATTGAAAGGTAATACTATATTAAAAAGATAATATATATAATAAGGATTTCACTACCTTTACGTTAGAATTGTCTGTGGAATTCCTATCCAATTTTTTCATCGAGATCTGCAATGTAAGTAATATATAGGAACTGATATAAGATATAGTCTATCCGATCCCGATCTTGCAGCGACAAGTCACCTTTCATAGACAAGTAACCCGTCATTATAAAGTTATTAAAAGCCCACACAGAGCTGTGTGCTTATATTATTTGTTTATAAAGATATTGAACTTACACTAAAAAGGCTTTCAATTTTTTTTTTAAATTTGAAGTATCGAAAACGGTTTTAACATACAAAAGAGATAAATTCTTAAATAGAAAAGACTGAACAACTGCTGATGTCTATCGACTATTACCTTCATATGCTCAAGTTCGTCATCTTTGGTATCATATTTTCTTTTCATTTCATCCAACGAGGCCTGCAATGTTTAATTATAACAAAGGTGAATGTATATCTGCAAGCAAAGAAAGACGTCGGCGTAGAACTATGTCCAATTCCACTTACCTTACTTAGTGCTAAGTATTATTTTAATACATTTCATCTTTCATGTGTTACCAAATATTAAAGAAACAAAAATAAGTTATTAGAAATGCTTTTAAGTATTAAAGTCCAACTTAGCGGCACGTTTGTTTTATAACATTTCACCTTTCATGTTTTACCAAACATAAAAGAAACAAAAATAAATTATTATATTTGCTTTTAAGTATGTAAGTACAACTAAGCGGCAAGATTGGTTGATAGAGTTGGACCCTAACGTGTCTTCCTGTCAACGCAGGCGATAAAAAACTGGTTAAACACTGATCCATTCCAGTTAAATCCGTATTTCAAATCGTGACATCCTGTACGATATCGATCAGATTAATTAATTTGAGACTAGCTCAACCCTTTCTCACATATAAAAATCTGAAACAGACAAAAATGTTCAGAAATAAGTGAATAATTATCAAATACATTTGAAATATTTCGGCAACAAGAAATTCTTCGTTATAAGCAATTCCTCTTTTGTCAACGACGTCTCTGCAGAGGCGACAGAAAACGTATGTGGGAAAGGTGATGTGAACATCCTGAAAGCATGTTTTGTTTTGGTGTTACTCATATATATATATAATAATATGAATATTATAAATGTTATACATTCCCCGATAACATATGTGAGGTTGAAAACATCATCACAGCTGCAATCATTTGCTTCTGATGACGATTTATTATGGATAAGAACCAAACAGTCTTTCGCCGACGTTGAACGTGAATATTTCGTTTCTTTTTAGAGTGATTGTTTTAGAAATCTGTTTGTAATTGTGATTTCTTTTTTATCAATTTATGAAAATCATTGAACCGTTGAAAATAGCCATTGTCATTGTTTTATTTAACTTTAACCTAGATAGGATAAGACTTGATATTCTAACATCAGTAACATGTATGACCACCACGTGCATTGTTGGTATGGAATAAATGGATATCATTTCACTCTTCGTGTCATGAATGGGCGTCGAATAAAGGGATATCATTTCACTCTTCATGTCAGAAATGGGCGTCTATCAATACTATCCCAAAGATGTTCTATTGGATATAAATCTGTACTTGATGAGCGCTGTTTAAGGGCACGTTGCATACACATATTTAATCTGTGTTGTTATTTGGTAAAATAATATTATCGATTTTGTATATAATGGTTCAATATATAGCGGTCTTAATTTTGAGTAGTTAGATTCCACTCCGTTGTAAGTCGTCTCAGTAGGGATTACTTTTAAAGTTTTTGAATATCGTCTGACTGAAGTCGTCTAATGCAATATATTGAAGTGAAGATATTTTCTGCATGTGTATCTGATAAGCCCATGCGTGCACGTGAACATGTATTTGCCGAAATTACCTGAGCTTGCTTAACACCAGATGATTATCTGACTGATCTTCCAAAGTAAAAGGTCAATACATGCTACTGTGTCTTTCCAAAACAAGAGGACACAACTTACTCTAACACAGTAACATCAAAATAGAAAGAATGCACATACTTCCTGTTTTTTAAGATTGCTATCTAGTTCCTTAACTTGTTTGTTCAGTTTTTGGACTTCGACTGAAAAAAGTATACACTCTGTATTAGACAGGCGCTCTATAAATCCAAAGGCAGGGGGAAATAATGTGTTTATGATTAGTTAATAGTTTATAAATTATAACATGTTGGAACTATTTTCTGACGCCATTTTGATGTTGTGCTTTAGCATGTGATAAAAGTATTCTGACAATTTCGTTGTCATTTCTTATGGTGTTATTTAACTCGTCCAAGAAATGTTATTAACCGCGCCAAAGGCTCGCTTAATAACAAATGTCGTGAACTCGTTTAATAAATATAGTATCTGAGTTCAATACTTTTTTATTAGGCTAGCCTTTGAAGGTCATATTCACATTAGTCAACGAGTTTCTAGATGAAATTTACCGGTTTTGGCGTTAAAGTGACTAACGTTATGACGTTTAAGGTTGAAGTGTCATCATTTTTATAGTGATTCGGTCATGTTATACAAGACACGTTACATTTAAAGAAATACGTAATGGGTATATTATATCAGATACAAGCATTGCACAAGCATTGCACAAGCATTGCACAAACATTGTCATTTGATAATGAGTCGTATACCAGTCCTCCGGCAGGAAATCGGATACAAACATTATCAAGTGATACAATTGTATATGAAATGACAACGAATGTAAGATCCTTTCTATCCCATGACGCAAAGAGAAAATTGGGTCATTCAAAGCTATTTTAATTTCGTCAATAAAATGCTTAATAATGCCACCAATAATTATGCCGAGGTCATATTCAGATTAGTTAACAAGTTTATTAAAAGTAATAATAAATAAACACTCATGAGACATTCTATTTATCATATAAATTGATTTATAAAGCGTATTTCGATAACACGTACTGATGTCATTTTGATAGTGATTCGGTCATGTTATATTACAAACGTTACATATCAAGAAATATGTAATGGGTATATTTTATCGAATACAATCATTTGCATGTGCTAAAAAAGCATCGGAAAGCGTCTGAATCATGTTAATGGTAAAACAGAATTGAGAACATAGTGAGTAATTGAGATCTTGCATACTGATTTCATAAGTTTTCTGCTACAGATGCGTGAAAGGAAAGATATAGCAAATAAGAGGCAGTACAAAAACCCTCCTTGTTGGAAAGCCTTGTTGGAAAGCAGAAAGAGAGAGAAAGAGAGAGAGACGGAGAGAGAGGGGAGAGAGAGAGAAACAGAGAGACAGACAGACAGACAGAGAGTTGAAATATATTAACCTTCACAGAAGTACAATATACCCGAATAGAAACCCGGGTTATCTAAATAGTTACCTTCCAGCTCGGACTGTTTCCTAGCAGCATTAGCGTCAGCTTGTACCTTTTTGTCTTCCGCACTTTTCATACGACCAAACTCACGAATAATGTCTGGATTCTACGAAACAAAGACAAAATATATATACCAAAGACTTGCAATCTGATGCTTCTTTAACATTGAACCTTAAACACTCACTTTTTTTAAAGTATGATTGTTTTTTATTTATAATAGGTTTCCATGTTTTTTTACTTATTGTTAACAATGTTGTTTGTAAATGATTGATGTATGTGGGAAAGGGTAAGGTCTGCTTTGGATCTCAATCGTTCACACACTGTTCACGAGAACATTCGGAGTCATCCATTTATAAATGCAAATGACATCGGGTCGGCTCAGCTTAACTCTCAAGATATGCAGTGCTTTGAAGTTTCGGATAAGTACCAGGCGAGTTACACGTATTTTTCTTGGAATGTATTTGTATGGATAACCGACATGTACATATATTTAGCTCTGTAAAGTTTTATTTTAAGAAGACTCAAAAAACACCATAAACTGTAAACAATAAATGCATCCAAGGCAAATTAAACCTAGTGCAGGCAATATTATTGTGCTGATTTCAGAATTTTAAGAAAAGGAAGTATTTGTTTGTACATAGTTTGCAACTCTGTGTATCGATACATCTTGAGAAAATTATGTGTCGCGTATCAAAGTATGGTCATATTGGCATTTCGCGTTCTAAATGGTAACTGTCTAACCACACATTGCTTTGAAGAGTATGCAAAGCTACAGTCGCCGAAATTGTGTGATGTCAAATCAATTTCACTGGTGTATCTTATTATAGTAAACAGAGAGAACGGCGCAAAAGTTTAAAAGATCAGATTTCGATTGTATTCTTTTATACAGGTGTATTAACGGAATGTGTCAATTGAAATAATTCACCAACAAAGTACGATGTTTACGGTTTTGTTTTCAGTGACGTGTAGAAGCTTTCTGCGATGTTAGTACCAGTGACTTGTAGAATCTTTCTGGTACAACAAAGTCTGCTGTTTTAGTGTCAGTGACGTGAAAAATTGTAATCGTCAAACAAAGTATGTTGTGAAAGTGTCAGTGACGTGTAAAATATCTCTGGTCTAACAAGGTCTGCGATTTTTGTGCCAGTGACTTGTAGAATCTTTCTGGTCCAACAAGGTCTGCGATTCTAGTACCATTGACTTGTATAATATTTCTGGTCCAACAAAGTCTGCTGTTTTCGTGCCAGTGAACACGAAGAATCGTTCTCGTCAAACGTATGCGGTAAAATTGCCAGCGACGTTTATACTCTTTTTGGTCCAACAACATTTTTGGATTTCGTTTCAGTGGCGTGTAAGATCTTTCTGGTCCAAGAAAAGTATGCGGATTAAATAAATCTTTCTGGTCCAACAACGTCTTGCATTGTAATGC
Source organism: Clinocardium nuttallii (assembly GCA_031471495.1). Classification (NCBI taxonomy): domain Eukaryota; kingdom Metazoa; phylum Mollusca; class Bivalvia; order Cardiida; family Cardiidae; genus Clinocardium; species Clinocardium nuttallii. The sequence goes on along the minus strand of JAUELF010277103.1, from coordinate 2,705 downwards.
CATTGACAAGTAGGATCTTTATTGTCCAATAAAGTCTGCGGTTTTAGTGTCAGATGTGTTTTCTGGCCTACACAGTTTTCGTGTCAACACAGGTAACTTCTTTCGCACATCAATAATTGTGTATAGCCAAATACGGAACAATATTAAATTAGTTAGGAAACATATTATTATAGAGATGTATCCATCAAACCTTGGTCACAGGTTCGATCCCCAGCCGGGTCATACACAATACTATTAAAAATAGTAGAAATTGCATTTCCTCCTTGATATTCAGGATTAAGCGATAATCATTTCGGCTGACTCGCTGATTAAAGCATAAATGAACATGTATAACTAGTATCAACATAAAAACGACCTGAAAAACTAAAAGAAAATATGAGAGTGACCATAATACACCATTCGTCTAACCTGCATTCCATATATTTCCGGTAACTTCTTGAAATTATCATCACGTCCGCGCAAAGCATCTTTATACGCTGTATGACCTTCTTTGTGTGTGAATATACCACGATCTACATCTTTTGAGATTGTTTCATGTAATTTTTCCAATGTATCAATACCGTTTTGGAATAAAATGCCCTTGTTATGCTTAACAATCCTTTGCCATTCATGTTCAAGCTTGTTCTGAAAGGATAGGATATTTGCGTGATTCCGGTTTCATTATTAAACTTGTGTATCCAGCAAGTTATTTACCTCATTTTAACAAAATCACAATCTTTAGCAAAAATATAGAATCCTAATATATGGTGTTTGGAACTCCTGCTTTTCAAACATCGAATTAATTAAAACATTTGAATAGAGATGGAAAATATTGTGAAAAAAAGAATACTAGGATTCGATCCGTTAATTTCTGGGCATCAAAGTGTCTCTGATACCGAAATTATTTATACGTGGACGTTAATCTGAGAAGTTCAATGTAGATCCACGTCTGCCAGCGCATTTATGCAATATGATCATGCTCTGCACTGTCAGTCATAGATGGTTTTCTATGTGGAACATTTAGCATACATGCGCAAGCAGGTCTTAGTAGAGAACCGCTCAGATATTTATAGTAGAAACAGGACAATTCCTGTTATCAGTTGTAATCAGCTGTAATCCGGTGATAGAGCATTTACCTTTAATTGCATGAGGCATTGACCCTTTTGGTCAAAAATAATTTCTTCTTTAAAAACAGATATCTCCTCGGCTTGGTATTTCCTATAATGTACATCAAGCGCTTCCAGATTGGGCTCAGGAATAGATATTGTCTGTATTTTTGATGTGAACGATGTCACTGCATCTCCTATTAGCTTCTGATTCCGCTTGTCCGCTACACACATCATGGCGTCTCCAACACACGGAACGTTACCCTCACTAATACACTGGACGTAGGTTCGAGCCATTGAGGCAAGTGCTGTCAACAACAAATTAAAGACGACCTGATTACATTGTTGTTGATACCGTGACCGAATTATCAGCGCGATATTGTTAATATCGAGTATATCTGTTGTCTGGTGTAACATGCCTATACCATTACATTAAAGGATCAGACTTACGCCAATGATGGCGGTTCCTTTTGAAATTAGGCATTTGAAGCACCCTCTCAATGTACTCTCCTAAAATCTTTCTCATGCCTGTACCGCAAAGGCCAAGGTCATACTTGAAGGTCAAAGGTCGAAATGAGAAACCATGGATCATAGAATTCCTAAGTAACTTGGCACACATGTTCACCATGTGTCCAAGACACATATCTGTTCGTGAATAGCCAAGGTCACACTTGCAGGTTAAAGGTCGAGAGTGAGTAATGTTTGATAAGACTGTGCTTTTTCGGGTCTACATCTCAACCATGCAGGATATGATTCTAAATAAACAGAGCACTCATGTACACCGTGAACACATAGCATGTCAAATGACATATAGGTCTGTACATGGTCTTAACAAATGTTGAATATGAACATTTTGACAGTTGATTATTTGCCTTCGAGACAACAATGAAATACGTCACCTTCATTTAATCTTAGTGTTTGACAAATTTTAGGATAAGTACATGTGTCTTTCAATACATATGTTGATACGATCTGATATGAGATTTAATTTGACGCTCATATTGTTAAGTCCAATGTATCCTGGATAAACAACAGGACCATAGACACGTATGTTTCTATTGTAATGTTACATTGCCTGTCATAAATCCGTTTCAGTTTTAATGTTACATTAAATCTTATAATTCTATGTTTCTATTTTAACGTTACATTACCTCTCATAAATCTATGTTTCACTTTTAACGTTACCTTTTCCTGTAGTTTTCTCTCCATTCAGCATCAGCTTTGGTTTGCACTTGTGTATAAAGGTCGAAAATGTCGTTAAATCCGCCTGGAACTCATCCGAAAAAATCACAGATGAAGTGATATCTAAAGACTTGAGATCATCATGTTTTGCCGTTGGAAGTGGGAATCTAAAGCAATGTCGCCGCTTAAAGTATTTCTTTATCGCCTTTCTAAGAGTGTTATATTCTGCATCCGACGATTCGTCACCGCCTGGTTTTTTACGAAGACAATCTTCAAGGTAATCGTTGGATGTCATGGTATCTCCATCTTGGTTTTGTATGTCCAAAAAGAAGTCTCGCATGCACAATACGAATGCTGGGAAAGCAGATTCTATAATTTTATCCTCGTTTTTTGGTTTTCCCGACAAGACTACATTATCTGACATCTGGGTAATAAAAC